>LKNJ01001503.1:24083-41821 GCA_002120245.1 Maccullochella peelii | reverse complement strand
ACACACACACACACACACACAAGTTGTAAAGATGAGGGAGGCTGTAAAAGCTGATCCACTATATGTCTTGGTAAGACAAACACAGAAGAACTGCTGCCACTCTCGCAAGACTGAGCGGCATCTCTGTGGTTCAGTTGCAGAAATTGTACAACATGTAACCAAATGTCCTGAGTTTATATCCAGCTAAACATCTTTGTCACAGCACCTCCCCTTCTTTCTGCCTCAGGACAGTATTACTACACTACTTGATCTCAATTAATACATGCTTAACCTCAATAATTGTAGTCTAAAACTGTTCTTCTTGAGGAAAAAGGCACTGTCGGCGAGACCAGAGGAATCTACTTATATACAAAAGTATATAAGTAGATTCCTTAAGCAATTTTAATTAATTAAAACTGATCTGCCTTAAGTAAGTATTTAAGTAATACTAATTTGCTTTTTGGCAGATTGTTTTGGCAGCCTGTAAAGGTTGAGGTTTGGGATTCAGGGCGCGTGAGCTTGACTGTAAATACTGCTCGACCACCAGATCATTAAAGATCCCTTCCAGACATGCTTTCAGACATAGAAAAATCTTCTGTTTGAATATAAAATGGTTTCTGATATGATATTTTCTTTGAATATGCAAAAATGTGTCATTGTCAAGAGGTTTCTCCTTCTTCACTGAACAGTCCATTCTCAGTGTGTGTGCACTGGAGGTTTCAAGTTCTCACATCACACTTGTGTAAGTTGCATATTGAACCACAATTGGCCTCCAAACTAGCTGCGATGTACTCCAACGCGCACGTCTTAAACTGGGATTTACGATGAGCACAGAGAAACTATCAGCAGACGAACGTGAAAACAGCCTTCTGGTGTCAAACTTCTGCATATACATCACTCTGCACAGTGACGCTCAAATCTCCAAGTGAATTAACAACAAACAAAACACATTTTTGAGTGGAGGGGGACTTTAAGTTGTTCGTAATTCCTCTACTGTCATCAACATAAATGTGCTCTGCATAAAGTTAAAAACATATCATTGTCAAATCAGCCTCTGTCTCACTCTGGCGCTAACACTAATACTACATTTTTTGTAGGCTAAGCTATGCTTTTATTCTGTCAAAAAAAGCTCATTATTGCCTACCTGCCATTTCTTAATGGTATCTGTTTGGAAGTCAAGTCATTTATTTATTTACTTGTAAAGCACTTAATACTTACAGCGCCAAAAGGCTGCGCAGTACCAACATGTAAATTATAAGTGTAAATGACAGCCCCAACTTCTGAGAAAAGTTGATGTACTCCTACCAAACCTCATTATAGAAGAGAAAGAGACCTTGCAAAGGGCTTCACTGACAGGGATGGCCAGGCCTGCCTATAGCAGGCAAACAAAGAGTAAACATTGATAACAAAATGGAACATAAACACAGAATGTTGTTAGTATCGTCAACAAGGTCGTGACAGGTATTGCAGCTGGTGCAGAGGCATTTATAAGTAGCCAGGAGGGAGGGAAAGTCATAGACCACAAAGGATGCTGATGCTGCCCAATCTGACATCAGGATATGATGGAGAAAAACCTGGACAAGCTATTTTTAAACAAGCAAACAGTAAGTATTATGTTGACCTCAAATAATGTTGAGTTGTGCAAGCAAAGAAAATAAAACTTCTAAGTATTGTGCATGATTTAGTACAGAGAGTTATGTTTTGGTTATGTTTTAATTCCCCTTCAAGCCAATAAGTGCGCTGATAAACATCAATGAGTTTCAACTAAATGCAACCAGTGGCAGCCAAGGTATTGCCCAGGATACACGCTTAATAAAACATTAAATGATGAAGAGAAAACGCACCATTTCATGGCCTTCTCATAATTAAAAAAAAAAAAGTGAGGGACAATTTGGGAGAAATGTTTTTGTCACTGAAATGTTATAGTTTCAAGTGACTAACAGCAGAAAAGCTTCCACTACCTCAAAATTGTACCTGAAAATGAGTGGTGACTACCTCTCATATGAGTGGCGAGACATCCGAAAAGGTGATATGTCACCTGACCAAAATGACTGAAACCCTGCAAAGACAATATCTCAGCACCTTTTGACATTTTCCAGCAAAAGGAAATAATGGCCGCCAAGCCAGGGCTTAGTGTCTCTATCAAGCGTGCTGCACATCAAAGCCTCAGTAATGCTATTACTAACTATAGCCTGCCTCTGCCTTAATACTATACTATTAGTGGTAGTCTCGTCCCAGAGGAACTAAAAGCAGCGGGAAAGAGCAACTGTTGCTTGGAGGAAATGTGTCATTATTAAAGAAACGTAGGCTTAGAGAGAAAACACACAAACACAAACAATGTTTCAGCGGAGACAAAGACGAGGCGAGCCAAAGCTGCCTCATAATGACGTGGACCAATTACAGATTTTTAAAGGAATGACAGGCGGTCATTAGTGGTTTATTCCTCACTGCTGCACCTGTGTGGTGATATCATCGCCACCACAGGGAGGAGTGTGCATGTGGATGTGTTCCCCTAAAAATGTGTGCATCTGTTTGTATGCGAGCGATGGTTGTTCCCTGCTGCAAACAGCAATATAGAGCACAATGAATGTGTTTTATCAACATAATGAAGAAAGGTTTGTAATGAATGTATCTGCAAAATGTTGACTGAGAACGTATTTTATGTGTTTTCCCGACAATATCCACTCATCGAAACGGAAGCATGTGTTTTAGTGTTATGTTAAGGCACTTGAGGCGCATGGTTAATGTTAGGCAAAGAACAGGGTCTTGGTTTCAAGCGAGACCATACTGTAAGTGTGTTTCCATCCACCTGCAAGGAAACAATAAAAAAAAAAGTAAAATCTTTTGCAAAAGAAGTTTTTACTTTCTGCTGAGGTGGAAAAGTTGGTGTATCAAAAACAAAATTCAACAAAGTGCAATTAAAACAGGCTCCACATATAAATCATGATGTACATGAAGCATGTCACTTACTCCACTGAAGCTTCCACTTTCACACCAGAGCAAACACAACATTGCGACAGATGAAAACATAAGCTGCAGGAGATTGTCCTCAAATTACATGAAACAAACAGAAGATTGCAGAAAGATTAATTCGCTTGAGTTTTGACTGGCGCCGTTATAAATACGTTGTTCTCTTCTTCTGCAATGGTTTAATGGTACCTGGCTGGAGAATTAGCGCCACATACTGTTTATCTTGATGAACCAACTCCTAATATTTGCATAAAAGCCAGTGGATGGAAATGCAGATTAATTCACATTTTCTTTCGCAGATTTTTGGGAACATTTGTGAATACATTTGGATGGAAATGTATGTAACTCTGACTTGTGTAAATGCCAATTACAAGACTTTGAATTTCCCTTCATTTTGTATCAAGTGTAGCAGGAGCACACAAGAGTCCTGAAGTCAGCAAACTGACAGTTACACGACAATATTTAAAGTTTGCTAACATTAGCTTAGCATTAGCATCACTGGTCATAGCAGACCATAGACTGTATATAAAGACAGACGACATACGACATGGCAGCTCCCCAAAAAACTTATCATGCTGATGTTTGTTCAAGTGTTTGTTTTTCTCAATACCGCTGCTCCATCGCGGATCACTACTGCGCAGACTCTGCCTCCAAATGATGTCACCAGCACACGATGGCAGCTCCCATATCCGGGATATTTGGCTTCATTGTTGTACAGTCATCCATCTTTATATACAGTCTGTGTACCAGACCAAGTAAGGCTGCAGCAGCAAAACTCCTGAGTGTATTAAATTGAGTAATGCTGCATTTTTTAACTTGTGAATTCAACTCTTTTCTAAGAGAAGAACTTTGTTATTGCTTCTTTCAGAAGGTACATGGTCTCTGAAAAAGTTAACTGACTTGAAGCACAAGTCACAACATGTTTACTTTATTAACACTTACGAAATAGCAATCTTTCCCTAACCTTGACTAAAGTGCTTTTGTTGCCTAAACATTACTACATGCAGGACTCAGGGTGCAAACCCCGGTCTCCAGTGACAAAGTGTTGTTTTACAACCATCCTTCACCCTGATCACCTCCCTAAGACTTGGTGGTGATATAAAAACGTAGAGCTTTTATTTGTCAAAAAAAAAAAAAGTTGCTGCAACTGAACATAATCCTGCAGAAACTACATTTCCTACAAAATAAATTAGCAGTACATAAACGTAATTTTGAGAAGACAGGTCTGATTTCCGTTCCCCTGCCAGTCTGCTGGGGCCATAATAGAGAGGGATGTTCTTTTTCACAGGTTTTCTGTTGAATTGTTTGATTATTTCAGGTGGTTGGAAAATGACTAGAAGTAATGGCTCACTTAAAACAAAAACAAAATGGATCAGATACAGATACAAATATTAGGGTGGCTGAACAAACACAGATTGCACTGATTAAAATCAAATCAACACCTCCTCAGATGCCTCGAGTGAATTCCAACGAAAAAGGTGCTCTAAATACACAAAAAGGCTCTCTCCCAGAGGACACCATCAAAATGGAAAACACAGAAAAACAGGACAACCTCGTGAACGAAAGTCATTCCTCATCTTCTGTCTCCTCCTGCAAGAGTTTCCTGTTCCACCGAAACGGAACAGCCAGTGGCTTTATCAAGATTTATGAGCTAAATCATCATTGGAAATATAAGACACTTGTTGGGGCACTAGGGGAGATGGGAGGGGAGGGAGAGCAGGTGGATAGAGAGAGAGAGAGAAAGAAAGAGACGGGGCCGGCTGGAGAACATGAGGAAAAAGGACAAAGAGGAGACAGAGGGAGAGAAAAGCAACAGAGAAAGAGATTTAGAGAGAAAGACAAACAGAGGGAGATAGGATGACAGATGTCTAGACTTGATCCAAAAAAAAAAAAAAACATCTTCTGTACTATCTTTTATGTTCCTGCTGTTTTCCTCTCTAAATGTGCTGACATCCCATTTGAAAGCTGTTATCAAGTGAAACGCTCTAAAAACAAGCAGAAGTGCAGCAGAGATAAAGGGCTGAATAGACTGGAGACAAATGGAAAATGAGGTGAATATCAATAACACACACGAAAGACAGAAAGCTGAGACCAAAACAGCACACAAATCACACCTGCGCTTTACATGTTGCTACTGGATCACGAGAGGAACGAGGTCAAATGGTTCAGGAGCAGAACGAGTGTTTCTTGCTTCTATGATGTTATTCAATACACAGCAAGAAAGTTCAGTTTACTTGTATTCTGTAGTTGTGGAGTGCAAGAAAACTTTCTGATACTTTTTTTTTTATGTCAAATCAGTGCAATTGGATAGGTTTGTCAGTTTCAGGTTTTATTAAATCTCTAGTTATCACAGACATAACTTGAAGTGCATACTAATAAGTAAATAAAGTTTCTGAACAACTTAATTTGATGAGTTAAAAGAGATGAGTTGGACATTTAGTCATCTCATCATTTTAAAGGGAAACTCTGGTATTTTTGAATCTGGGCCCTATTTTTTTTTTTTTTTACAAATTTTGGGGTCAAAATGACTGATACTTACCAAAGGTTTTGGAATTGGTGCAGTAGGTCCAGTAGATCACCTCCGCCGGTATTTGCGAATGGGCTGCAACGTAATCCACAACCACTAAAAATGCTTCTTTCTGCCACTGACAGGCTCAGATTGTTATTCTAAGTGTCTAACACCATCATGGAAAGGATACCTACAGTGAGAGACCGTTTTGTTAAAGATTAAGATCCTTTTTGTTTAACCAGAAACAGAAAGTCTCGCTCAAGGGAAAGTCTCGCTCTGAAATCTCGCGAGAGGTTGAGTTGTTGCAGGAAGATGAAAGTATCTTACTCTTTAACAAAACAGTCTGTCTCTATTGGGAAGTATTATTTAGACCCCAAAATTTGTAAAAATAGGGCCCAGGTTAAAAAATACCGGAGTTTCCTTTTAAATGATGAGATGACTAAATGTCCAACTCATCTCTTTTAACTCATCAAATTAAGTTGTTCAGAAACTTTACTTATTAGTATACACTTCACAGCATCCATTGTATTTGTGTTAAAATTCTCTCTTTCTTCATTTTTATTTGGAAGAGTTACAGGCTTGTTATACACGTGTCTCAGACGAGTCAAATCTCTTAAAATTAAAACAATGCTAACTGAAGACCGGTATCCACTTCAACCACTCCCACTCCGTGCACCTTTTCTGCACAAAATTGCAAAAAATTGCAAAACTAGAAAGGACACCAACTTTGAGTAAGTTAACAGAAGTGAAAATGCTAAGTTGGACCAACTCATGCAAAACATAAAAAATTAAGTAAAATTTTCTAACTTGAAATGTCTTTGGGTAGTGTCTAGATGGTAACCCTAGATTTGCGAAACTCGTGAGATTTGTGAAACGGTCACAGATTGGTTAGTTATGCACCAAAACTACTTGGTAAGGCTTTATGGCAGAAAGGCTTTATAACACAAGACTCACTTCGAGTGTGCATGTGCGAGACTTTCGCAAATCTATGGTTTTCTAGACACGAGTTAGTTGCCTAGTTTATTTTCTTTTTTACAGTGCACCAGTCAGTGATGTCAGAGTGCAACAGACTCAGAGGCCACTGAAACTCTGCTTCAATCGAAGTGCAAATATTGAGACAAATAATTCATGTACTTCCCAAAATGTTAAACTATTCCTTTAATGTATTATGTTCAACAAAAATAGAAATTATACATTACAGCCAGTGAGCTAACCAAACATTTTTCAAGACCATACCTTTGTTAGGCAGTGCTGTTTGTTTTTAACCTTTAATTCTAACCCACCTGTAAAGATCTGCTGAATATTTAATTGTGCGGATGTGAAAAAAACAGCTTTAATCAAAATTCAAACTGCGAAGTGCTTGATAAATGTCAGCCCTCATTATTTTTGCAGCTTGTGCCACCTTTAATGAGCTTAGCGTCTGTCCACTGAACAATATGCCACTCTGAAATGACTGCTGAGCCGTGTGTTATTGCAAATTGAATCAAGTGTGTCTGCAACTGCCTGATTTTCATATGATTGACTAATGAATTGATGTAAGTGATGCAAACTAAACTAAATCAGCTTCATTTGCCCTTTTACTGAGATTTTAATGATAACTGCTTGGATATTTCCTGTTGCACACGGAGATGTTGGATTGTAGAGGCGGCGTAGGAGCGGTGGTGACAAGGAAACGGAGAAACATAATGAGAGGCAAGATGGAGGATAGAGACTGAAATGCTGGGAGAAAAGATGGAAATAAATTGTTTGCTGATAGGTTACAATAAACACATTGATGACAGAAAGACAAAGAAAGGAGGGAGCGACAGAGAGAGAAAACAATCAATTGAATAAAGGACAAATAGCAAGAGAGCAATTACAAGCAGAACAAAAAATAAGGTCGAACTCAAACCAGGTGCAGACAATGCAATCAAGCATCAGGAGCCAACAACAGAAAACACTGGGGAGTCTGATAAAGAGAGAGCGATGGAGCAAGCAGCAGAAGAGAACCAGTGAACGAGGGATGGGCTTTTGATGGAGTCTCATCTGGAGTGTTTATGACGAGGCAGCGCCAGCAACATAATGAGTTGACTGATCAATCTTTCCTCCTTGCCCCGCTGGATCAATAGCACTGTTTTGACATCCTACATTAAGCTCTAACTAATTGCCAGATTGCTAAATGCTTTTAAGAAGGAAGAAAAAAAACATATCCAGGGCAATCAATAATGCAATCACACCAGTGACTCTCATGTACCGCCAAGGGAGGACGGATGTGCTGGTGTGTGTGTGTGTGTGTGTGTGTGTTCGGGTGCATGTGTGAATGCGGTGAGTGTTAAGGGCCAAACTGTTACCTGGTTCATGAATTGTAGGACTTGTGGATGCATCTTATTTGCGTGTGAGTGGCGTTGGGGCAGCTGGGAGTTGTGGTCGGGGGAGGAGAGCGGAGCAGAGCAGCATAGTATTTGGGGTTTGAACCTCGGCGGCCTCAGAGGGACAGTTAGTAGACTTGGCTCACAGCTCCGCGGCTAAACCACCAAGACTTTAAAACAGTGCTCACTGACAGGGGAAATTAGCCTTAACAGCTTCATTTAATAATGGCTTTGTGTGTATATGGATATTGAACAATCTTTCCAAAGAAAAACTGCCAACATAGCTCTTACATCTGTAGTTTTCTTTTTTATAGGTTATGTCAACATTGTACCGGCCAAAGACGTTACTGAGATCTGGGAACAATGCAACATCGCTACAACAAAGTGGTCAAGAGACACAGTCAGATGATCAGACAGGTTGTAAACAAGCCAACTGACAAGCCAGATTAACTAAACCCTTTTTATTTGGAGGTAAAACTGTCACCTGATAATTATCTCTCATTGCACCAAAAAACAGTGTTGAGTTTTAACTGAGTTTTACTGTATCTCCTATGGCCACTAGATGACTCATATTTTTTGGCATTTGCTGAAACAACTGATGCTGTCACTTTTTTTGGGAGGACAGTCTTGACAAAACAATCTCTGAAGATCTTAAAAGCTTCAGAACCTCCGCAGGTTAGCTAACCCGCATGCTGCTAACCTAGACTCTTTTGTGTTGCTGCCTTGTTCCCAGATTTGAGCGATTAACTTGCTGAACACAAACTTATTATAGATAAGGCCCAAGTTGTAATAAAGCAGAATTATTCTACAAGTCTGTCTCTTGCTTTCTCTCTTTGTTTCAAGGATAAGCCCATGGGGAGCTGATAACAGATGATGATATTACAGAATAGGTGAATAAGCACACAAGCTACAGATACGAGGTGTGTTTTTACACACCTGTATGTGTGTGCTTAAGGGCCAGCATGTTTTTGTTCAGGACTAACAGGGTTAGGGATATGCAGTTTGTCAATATCGGACGACACTCTTCTCTTTTTCTCCATCCCTACAAAACAGTGGGGGATAAAAACCCTTTTTCATGAATTTTTCAGACGAGCGGTGCTTCTCGGGGCTGAAGAGCCTCTCCTGTACAGTGGGTTCATGCATTTTTAACAAGGAGAAACACACTGGACAAAATGCCACGCATTTAAGTGCAGGTATGAGGGTGGCTGACCTGGTGTCTTACTATTTTCACAAATCACACAATCCTTTTCACACAGCCCGACTCGGGAGCCTGTGATGAACCATGAGAAGAATTGAAATGGAGGCCTGAAAGACAAGCATGGAGGACAAAACAGAGAGAGGCAGGATGCACACACACACACACAACATCCTCAATTCAGTGTCAGCATATAAAAGAATAATCAAAACAGCAGAGCGTATTGGTTTGGTAAAATTACACTGAAACAGCCAGAGTGTGTTATGATTTCTGTGAACTCCCAAACTCGACCTTTAAGCCATGTTGACATTCATTTAGGGGTTCTGATTGTAGGAGATGCTAATAGCATGCAGATAATACCATGGTGACAGTGTGACTAGGCTCTAATTGCTGAACAACTTAATTTGATTTTTTATTTTTAATATCACTAATGAAGCAAATCCAAATTTCTATGCCAGAGAGTGTGCAAAGTGTAATACTGATACCCGTGGATGTATTTAGAGCTGAAATAATTAATCGATTGATTAGCCAACTAAAATTAATTGACAAGTATCTTGATCAATTTAATAGTTTAAGTCATTTTTCAAGCAAGAAGTTTTAGGGTTAGTGGCGACTAGGTGGTATCTGTTAGGATGCGGGGTTACGGGGGTTGTAGGCAGTGGACCCAAACGCAGGCATACTCGGAGGTGGAAGTGAGAAAAAGGTTTATTGTTCTTACTGAGGAGGGTGGCTGGTTGACAGGTACAGAAAGATGGGTAAATCCAAAAACACACCGGAACATGTAACAACAGGAGATGATCCAGTATGAAAGTCCAACAACGAAGCATGAATAAACTTACTGACATGAAACAACGCACAAAAACCTAGCACGTGAAAGCCAACAAGACACAAAGGGAACACACAGGCATATATAGGGTGGAGCTGACGAGGAAACTAGAGACAGGTGAGTAACTGGGACCAGGTGAAAGTAATCCTGGCAGAGACACAGGTGGCAGGAATACAGGGGAAACACCAACAGACAAGAACCCACAGGAAACACAGACAAGACCTTTTCAAAATAAGACAAAAACCTAAACCAAAACATAACCAAGACCAGACAAATATCATTGACCCTAACAAGACGTCCAATCATTTACTGCTTCCAGTTTCTCCAATATGATGATTTGCTGCTTTCCTCTGTTTTATTTAATAGTAAACTGAATATTTTTAGGTTTTGGCCTTTTGGCCTTTGCACCTGATTTATTATTGAAGCTTTTGGTCACAAAGACCTTTGTCAGAGATAATCTGATTTTTTATTTTTTTCAAGAAAATAATTGGCATAAGTTGCAGCCCTAGATGTTTTGATGAATTTTTTGACTCATACTTTTGTAACACCCTCAGCTATTATTTTCTGCTGCTGCTCTCAAGCTTATTATATTCTTCTGACTGAGAACAAATCACACATTTTGTTCTCGCTCAGGGAAGGAAGGGATACATTCATACACTGCGGCTGCTCCATTGAAAAGGGAAAAAGTGACTTGTACAAGGGAACATCAACAGAAGATGCTGAAGGAAAGATGGGAATTTCTTTTTCATTTCCTACATCCAGAGTTTCAGTCCGGGGGTCTCTTTCAGTGTCCACATGCTCATTACCATTCAGCTCTTCTTTTCCACCCCTCATCTTTTCACTGCTCTCCTGCTTTTCTTCCTTTCCTTTTCCATTACGTCGTCTCCATTTGTTCCCTTTCTCCTCTTCCTCCTCCTCCTCTGGCTCCACCCCTGTCCCTGACTGTTCATCTTCTCCTCTCTTTCCATATCTCTGCTATTAAAACAACTAAATTATTAAACCTAGTGATAATCAATCAATAACACTCTTTCTTAGAGGGACAGACCGCTTAATAATTGACTAATCCTGCGGGGACCTCTGCCCCAAGTGAGCATATGAGTCTGTGTGTGTTTTTGTGTGTAAGTGTGTGTGCGTGAGTGCGCATGCGTACACCCCCTTGGAAGGGCCCAACCATTTGCATTTGTGTGCACCTGCATGTGCTTTGCTTATTGTTCCCTTTGATTGAGGCGAGTGTTATTGAGGTAGACTGGATCTGATGAGGGTCATGGTGGACTAATTAAACCCTTAACTCTCATTTCTAGAGAAGCAGGAAAAGAGAGTCATCAATGGATATAATTAGAATGACTAAGCCACAGGTGCAAAAGGGTAAACAAACACATGGCATGCTACGTCACACGACTTCAGTAGGATTTTACTAATTTATGGAGACGGTTTGCTGATTCATATACCTTTAAATCTTTCAACTTTAATTCCACAAATGCTGAGTATGAAGGAATCTCTGCAGGGATGCGTGTCTTTCTGCATATTCCTGCTCTCGCCCTCTGTCTCATGATCTAAACATGCTTTTCTCTCTCCTTACATTTCTCAACATCTACATCTAACCTGTTAGTGCGGAAACAGAAAAGTGACCTACTTACAAAACAATGTACATCTGTCGAGTAAAGCCAAACTTTCCAGATCCTGTTCTATGAAGGATGGAGGTCCTTCAAATGTGTTGTGATTACAACTTGTTTCCGCTGCCCCAATGTGTTAATGCATCTTTAGAGTAGCCTAATAGTTTGTTTTCTTTCTGAGAGTAAGATGAGATGATTGATATCAGTCTAATGTATCTTCATCAAGTACAGAGCTAGAGCTAAGAGGTGGTTAGCCGAGCTCAGCACATCTTAATGTATACACAAGATAAATGTAGTTACGTGCTTTAACAATTTCATGAGTTTATGAGTGTGCCCAGCAGTTCTGTGCAAAGTGTCTCAGGCTACAGCACTGGCTGCCTAAACCTCACTCAAGTCAACTGTGTCTGGTGGCAGTTGTTTGCCAAGAAGTAGTTACAGTAGTTTGTTTTTGACTGTAACTTCCCATAAAACCACAACCTGTCCTTTTTACATTTGTATTTCTGTACAGATTAAACAAACAAGATAAAATGTGTTAATTAATAAGCTTTATAGGTGCTGGTTGGCGTATTTTTTAACTTAACTATCTTTTAAGTGTTTTCCTATGCTTTCAGTCTCTGTGCTAAGCTAAGCTAATCGCCTCCTGCCTCCAGCTCTACACTTAACGCACATGAAAGTGGTATCAATCATCTCATCCCACTCTTGGGGAAAAAAGCAAATAACCATATTTTGCCAAAATGTCAAACTATTTAAAAACAGCACAAGAACTCAGGTTAATTTTGTATATGCACCTTTCCTCATTTGATGAATTAACAATAAATCCAACAAAGCTGGGGGGTTTTCATATGCAACCAAAATTCAAGCACTCTGGCTTGTGAATGAAGTCAATAAACTGCGATTCAGCTCTGCATGTGTTATTGTCAGGTTCACGTATTGTATTTCGTGTTCAGTGGAGCTTGTTGTATTGTACACACACTCTGATGTATTGTGGCTCCTGTGAGTCTTTGCTCTTAACATACCAAAGTGCTTGGAAGCTCTTTCAGTCAGGAATTCACCCCTCATCTCATCTCTGCCTTCTGCATCGATAACAACTCTCCTGTCAATTGCGGCAGCCGAATACCGGCTGCCCGCCTCAATCCTTAAATTACCTCCTAAATCTTGGAGGAGGGTCACACAACTGCTACTTCTTTGCTGATGGGATTGGAAGCTACCTATTACCTTGACAGTCACTCTGTCAGCCTTCGGGGTCGCGGAAGAGGTCACATATTTGAGCCTTTGGGGGATTAGAGATGTTTTGATTGACAGCTAGGGGGAGAAAACATAGCATTAGCAGAAATGATGTCATATATCCCTGTTGTTTTAAGAAAAACACTGGAGGAAACCATAATTCACTCCCTATCTATAGCCATGTTAGATCTGAAAAAAGTACGTGTTCAGACTTTGAAAAGGTGTTTTTGATTGATTGGTCAGGTCAGGGATGCTTGGGTCTTAAACAAGCCTGTCTGTCACCTGTCACACATCTGAATTCCCAACAGTCTCCTTGTTGCTGCTCAACTATCGTCTGTTTAAGATTCGTTCGTCATCCATCTCTCCTTTGACAATTACCTCTGTCAATTAAAGAGAGAGATACAAGCACACAGATGAAGGATGCTGTAAAAACTGGCTTTAAATAATTATTATATTGTTTGCACTTTTACACTAACAGTTTCGATGCATACATACAGGAAAGGATGGTGGCCCTGAAACCACATCGCACTGCAACTTTGACAACACATGAAGCATTACAAAACGTGCAGCAAACACAGACAATACAACCAAATACAGAAATGTGCTGCAAATACAGACTCTTACTGAAGTTCACTACGGTGTGGCCGGTGTGGCCTTTGAGGAAAAAAACAATCACTACAACTACGGGTCTCACCAGCCGTCAACCGTCCGGCCTCAGGGGGCAGTGATGAACCCATTAAGATATGGCGCACCGCAATGAGGCAAAGAAGACACCACACTAGAAAACTTACTTTGTGACAAACGACACAAAGGTCAGAGTTATGCTTTATCAGAGGTGTATTCAAACAGTATCATTTGGTTTTACAAGACAAAAGACTTCAAGGATGAGGACTAACTTGTTGGTTTGGCAAATGTACGTCTGGTTAACCGCCCCACCTCCAGCGCACAGCCGCTTCCCTGAGTCCCGAATTATGCAAAGGCTCACATAACCATACAGCTCTGTTTTGTGCTGTGAACATTTTGTATTTGCTTGTGTTGTCTGACTTTGCAGCGTGTTTCTGTATTTGGTTATGTTTTCTCTGTTTACAGTGTGTTTATATGATGCTTCATATGTGCTGTCAGATTGGTGAAGATGGTTTCTTCATTTGCTTGGTGTTCTGTGTTTTTCTTTAGTTGCAGTGCATTGAGCTCTCAGGGTAGTACACTCATATCTACAGACATACTTTAACTTACATATTAATTACACTCCTGAGACAATGTGTGTGCCAGTCTGTCTCTGTGTGTGTCTCTCTGGATCTATCATCAACACTCACTCTCCGATTCTCCTCGTTCTTTAGTACCTTGTGTACTGTGTTGTCTCTACCCTGGCGTCCCACGAACTCACTACTCTTTATGCTTAACATTAAGTGTGTCTGTGTGTTTCATACATACATGCGCATAGTGTGTTTAGTGTGCTGTTAAGTCCCTGTGTTAACCTGAAGGTTATGCCTGTTGACCTAGCTGGCGTCCATCCATCGACGTCCCCAAGTCGCCTTGGTCTGTGGTCTGACTGGACGCTGACACAGGACTATTAGAGCTGTCTCTTTGTCTTCCTTTTCTTTCACCATCTCTCTCTCTCTTTGACAGAAAGCTGACACAAGAATAGAGCTGTCCCTTCCTTCCTTCTCTCATTCTCAGCTTCTTTTTCTTCCTCTACCCAAATGTCTGAATCTCCCTTTCTATTGTCTACCTTCCCATTATTTTTCCTCTACATTTGCCCTCGTCTTTACACCCTGATTTCTCTCTAATTTCCAATCTATTTGTAAACTTGTCTATTTGCTGTATTTTCTTCTGTTCTGCCATTAATGTAATTTCCAACAAATTTTGCATCTTGTGTGTAAATGAGTTGCAGTGAAGTGCACTGTATCAGGCACCTAACTGCTGTTCAGAAATATATTCTCAACAAATGTAATATATTGAAATCCAGCTGTGTACCTCTAAGTCTGTCCATAATCGATATGCTGCTCCGGAGCTTCAACATACTTTCCCCTTTTTGCAAACAGACAACATTCATGCTCCAAAACAGCAGGGCTCTTTGATGTAGAGGCATGTGTGTGTGCAGTATGTGTTTGTGTGTGTTTGTCCATCTAGTATCTCCAGAGTTCTGTCTATGGAGCAATATATACTTCCTGTTTCCTGCTTTGTTGGCCAATGATAACATGATACACCCTGGAGAGGGCCGTGGGGGCGTCGAGGGGGGAAGACGAAGAAAAGAGGGTGAGATAGGAAAGGAGTTAAGAGAGATGGGTTGTAAAGCAATGCTACATTGGGTTGTAAGTAAGAAAAGGAGTCAACCTATACAGATGAAATGATCAAATCAGTCTCCATTGTGCTGATAGAACAAGCAGGAGCTCTTTGAATTGATCTACGATGAGAAAAGAAACGCATTCACTCACACTATAACTGCTCAGACGTTGCATCAGTGGGTCTGAGCCACTATCTCTGTGTCCAACCGATGAGGACACAATGCTGTTAGTTATTCAATTATTTTTAATTGGTTTCAAGTCCGTCTCATTTGCATATGCATGCTAAGAGGGCATCTTATTCGAGGAGGGGTGGGAATGTAAATGGGTTGAAAAGCACTCAGAGAGGGAGAGAGAGAGAGAGAGAGAGAGAGAGAGAGAGAGAGAGAGAGAGAGAGAGAGAGAGAGAGAGTTGTATAAAGAACGGCTAAAAGGAGGAATGAATGAACAAACAAGTGAATAACAAACGGGATGTGAGTAAGTGCTTCTAGAAAAATCAGTCTCTTTGGTTACCACGGCAACGAGAGGTGCAAGTTGGCTCTGCTCCCTACGTAACCAATTATGTCTGTGTGTGTGTGTGTGTGTGTGAGAGAGAGAGAGAGAGTGAGTGTGTATCTACTATCTAGGGCTATTGATATGCAAAAGAGAAAGTGGGTCCATGTGAGCTTCTGTGAAAATGTTTGCAGGGCATTTGATTTTTACGTGGTGTGTTTGCATGTGTTATCTGTGTCAAGCTGTCTTCTCTCAGTTTTTCACCAGCCGCAATTTTCTGTCCTCTACACACACACACACACACACACGAGTGAACAAAACCCACCATGTTCGCACTGTTGTGTTTGTAGACGGTACAAAAAGCTGCACATAAAGGCTTTACAAGAACACAACCAGAAGTGGCTCCCCCTAGTGAGAGATGCTATCTAGGACACACTGTTCTCTTGAAATAGGAGATTTATGTCTTGATTTAATTTTACGTTTGTCATTTAACCAGCAGCAACTTTGGTATGAATTCAGACGTATTTAGGCAAAATACACCAGGATTTGCTTGACCCCTGAGTCTCTTTGATCAGCTGTGTGTCAGTGCCGTCAGCTGACCTTTTGATTCTTCTAATGAGAGTAACTGTTGGTTAAATATTAAAGGGACACTCCACCAATTTTACACATGAGGTTCATTTTACAAACTGGAGGGGTCGGGTTTGAAACAATTGGGCACTTAGGAGGCAGGCAGGATCAAATGAAAGACTCTATTGAGTTGCATTATGGGAATTGTAGGATATAGTCTTTTTTGACGGTGACCCATACAGGAGACTAAAAGTCCGGATATCTTTGACCATTCTTTTTCAAAAATCTGTCTCTTGTGAGTCCCCCAACTTCATGGGCGTGCAATACTAAATTGCTGGAGTACTCCTTTAATGTCTGTACAGACATAGTTATATAAAGAACAAGAGAGATAAGCCTCTTTGCATTGGTTTCCAGTTGATTTTAGAATTGATTTTCAGATTTTACTTATTACTGATAAAGCACTCCATGGTCTGGCTCCAGCATATTGAACACTGGTCAGCTTTGTGCCCTGTGCATTTAACCTCAGATCCTGCAACAAAACTCCATTTGCATTTCCCTGGTCAAGATTTAAAATTAAAGAAGATTGTGCATTTGCTGTCAGGACTTCAAACTATGAAACAGCCTCTCTGTTGAAATTTGTGTTGCTACCTCAGTGACTTCCATTTAATCTCTTACTAAATACTCATTTCCATGAACTTGCATCTCTGCTTTGAGTAGTCTTTCTGTGCCCTGTCTCTTTTAACTCCATAGATTATTTTTGTGTCATCTTTACGGACCAAACCTCCTGTTTGCATTATTCCAATCATTTCTTTATTTTATTGTTTTGGCATGTGTTTTTTGGGGGGGGACTTTGGTAATAGTTGGCCAAAAAAACTTTCAAATATACATTCTGTATGACAACTGCAAAATGGGGGAAAAATGGAAACAAATATTTTTTTGTCTGTTTCATAACTTTGTTTTTAAATGTGCCATACAAATGAATATTATTGTTGTTATTACTATGAGGGGGAAAAGTCACATATTGTAGGATTGGATGGGAAAAAAAATACTGTGGCTGGTGTTGGGGCTGAAACACTGTCTGTATAGGTTTGTATTTCGCACCATATTTAACCATTCAACCATCTTCAAAAGCACTTCTCCTTATCACAATGTGTAACAGGTTATACTGTTTAACTCTTTATTGAGGACTTCTGATGATGAATTACAATGAGATCAAACACACACACACACACACACACACACACACACACACACACAGTTTTTCCAGTCCAGTGTGTGCTGCTATGACATGCAGCCTACACACACACGTTTTTGTCAGGCTGTTCTTTGTAGACTTGTACCTTTTCAGAGGAGACATTCTGTCCCTCAGTGGGACCACCAGTGAGTTAGAGAAGCAGCCAAGTCGGACACTGGCACTAATTGGCTACGCTATTAGAGGCCCACAGAGCCACACTTAAGGCTACAGAAATGAGCTTGTCAGTGTGTGAGGATGGAGGCTGGGCACGGTGCCTGCGTGAATGCGTGAGACAGGGAGAGACAGAGCGAAAGAGATTTCTAATTAGGGGTCTCTGATGAACATGAGAAACATACAGAAGCAGTTCAAAACCCTCGGCCCTGCAACACACACACACACACACACACACACTTTCCGTCCTCTGACCAGAGCAGTTAATTGGTTGGTTGGTGGTGCTGGTTGGAGGGATGGTGGTGGTGGTTGGGGGGGGGGGGGGGGG
>LKNJ01001503.1:0-24064 GCA_002120245.1 Maccullochella peelii | reverse complement strand
GGGGGGGGTCTTTTGTCTGATGCACTTCAGCTGCTCTGATTGACAGCAGGGACAGGAAGTGAGGGTGTGGGGTTTAGAGAGGAAAAGAGCTTTTCTTTCTACGCTGCCTTCCTCAGATTAACATTCGCCTCCACCTCTCCAAATTCCTCTCGTCCTCCTCTCTGCTTTTTTCTTCCACTCCGGTTTTCTCACTCTCTCTCTCTTCTCTCTGCCATGTCTTACTCTCCTCCTCCTCTGCATCCTTCTGTCCATTTATATCCATTTACATTCAGCATCACACAAAACTTCTTTTACAGACATTTGTGCTGACTTTTTGTTGCCCCCTTCTCGCCTTGCTCATTTCCTCACAAGCAAAAGATTGGGTTACTCGGGGGCACTTAGGCAACGGAGGTACATTGCTAAACAAATGCTTATACAACTGTGCCTCTGACATGAAGTGATTGAGTATCTACTTATCCTCTATTAGCCCCGAAATAAATCAGCTCAAACCAAACCCAGACAGTGCTTTGTAGACTTCACCAGGTAGCGGTGCTGATACCTGGGGTGTTATGTGTTTCGGTCAGGTTCACATCTAGAAGACTGTTTTACCACTCCTGATGGCTTCTGTGACAAAATATGATCATTTTCTAGCTGCTGCGTGCCAAGAGGTTTATTGAGGACAAAGCATTACATCATCAGACTTTCGAAGCCTCTTCTTTCTAGATTTAACTGCTGCATTTGCCTCAAAAATGATCTTTTTATCACCCTCATAAATCTTCCTAAAGAAGAATAATTTCCTCGTGTTTTTTTTCCACTGCAGATGGAAATATACTAGATAGATAGATAAGTAGATTCTAAAATGGATATAGGTTTTGCTCACATTTATAGTATTAAAACAACAGTAGAGCTTTGAGGAACTTTTAGAATTTGTTTACAACAAGGATTCAAAAGTTAACAAGAAATATAGCACAAGATGTACAGCTGGAAAAACATTTTTCTTATAAACTGGATCTTATTTTTTTAGTTTAGTTCAGTTCAGTTAAACTATATCTAAACATGACCATTTTCCCTATACACCTCAACTGAAAGTATTTGTAAATTATGATTTTCATAGTTCATTCGTCCCAGATATTCTAAAATTTTCCTCAGAGAAACATGTTCATAACAAAAATACCAGACAACCTTACAACGGAATGCATGGGGCATTGTAAACATGAGTGATTGTTTAAACAAGTCCAGTTCAACCCAATCATCTAAACCAACATCAACTATGAGAATAAGACCAAGGTTGTAAGAAAAACATTTGTTCCCTGTAATGTTTTTTGTTTTTGTTTTCTGCCAATCACAGCACTTCTCCCCATAACTAACTCAGTTAGGATCCATTACAGCTACTTTGCTTATAGTTATAGTGAGAGAAACGCTTCATGAGGACAAATGAATGTGAATTTAATGTTCATTCAGTTGAGACTTCTGAGAAAATTAATGCAACCTCACAAACCACATAGTGTACTGAACGAAGAAAAATAAAATACAGCAGACACTTTACCACATTCACATTTTATTTACCATGTTCACTCTTAGCTTCAGTTTGCTGCGTTACAATCAACTTAAAATCAGTTGCCATCTCTGCTTGTTTATCTCCCAAAAAACAAGAACAAAAACACATAAAACAAAAGTAGCCCAGCACTGTGTCGACATGAACTGCTACGGATGGACATGGATATAACAGCACACATAATTCTCAGAGGGTGTCGACATTATTTCACATCATATATCCGTTACACACATACACGCGCCATGAACAAGGACCTCCCCTCCCTGGGTTTGTAAGATGTTCATGAGTAAAACTTAAGTAAAAAGTAGAGCCAAGTGATAAAGAAGGTAAATTAAAAAATGAGGGAATGAAAGAGGTTAGAGGGAAGGAGAGAGAGAGGGAGGATAATCAAATTGAAAGAAGAAACACACTGTAAGAGTATTAGCTGAGCTGAATAATGGAATAACTTAAACACACACACACACACACACACACACACACATTTGTACTCATACGCTCCAAATGCCTCATATACATACAGGTTGCATCCCAGAAACAAAAATAAATTACAAAATAAAAACGAGAAAATAGCCATGCGCTAGCTGTACAAATGCAACAAAAACGTACCTCATCTCCATAAACAAATAAAGAAATAATTCAACAAACTACTTTATACTCTCTCAATACAAAGCACCATCTGATTTTAATGCATGGGTCTCTCTCCTAAGCAAATCCACAACATGTACACAGATCAGAGGAAAGGATAAAAAGGAATTCCAGTACAATTCTTGAAATCACAGCAACGTTACAGTCAGTTTTGGGCTGGACTCTGAGAAATTCAAATTAATGAGGTGACGAAAGTTGAGGTTTGCAAACTGTGACATGTTGTGAAGTGATATTTCACTCTCAGTCAGTTTCTCTTTGTTTTGCATGTATAGTGTGTATATCCAAAGTGCAAAAGGGTTTTCTGCTCTCTGCAGCTCATGCGTCTTGTTCATTACTGCTCTGTATAACATTATAACACTGTCTATTATTAAAAACAATCAAAACACCAACAGTGCATGTGGATATTTTACATTCCATCTTCATGTTTTTTTTACTGCTGACCAAGAAACTCAAACCAAACCTGTATTAGTTTGTGGTGTGTGATTATATTTGCATTTCATGTGTTGTCTTGATAAAGACGTGAACATTCTACATTTGAGTGATATAAATAGATTCAGTTTTGGATAAAGCAAGGCAAACAGCACGTGGACGACCGGACCATGTGAGGTGAAGTGAGAGGGGTTACAGAGGAGAGGAAGTGAGGTCACAACTCAACACTCGGGATGACTGGCGTTAACCTGCAGCTAAGCTATGATACGGAGCTGTTTGGTCATCCCTGCCTCCCATTTAGACACATTGGCTTGCCAGAAAAAAAGGAAGACAGGAAAGAGGCAAGCAAGGAGGGTCACAAGGAAGGCCCAAACCAACAAAAGGAGTAAAAAGTTAAAGTGCAGGGTGAGACTGAAGAAAGGAAGGAAAAAGGAAATAAGAAGGCAGGTTGGTTGGATCTGTAAGCTGGTCAGTGAGGAAGATCCAGTTTTCCTCCATCACCACAAGTGTTTTAATCAAACACAGGGTCACGGGTGAGAGAGGGGTTTCAAAAACCTACAGTACCTAGAGAAGCCCCTGGGGCTCCATTACACTACCACAGCCTTGTCAGGTAGCCTCAGCGTAAGATCGGCTGTGAGAAATGAGCGAGTGGACAAGGGTTCAAGTTAAGGATCGGCGGTGCCTGCTGTTTACTGCTCTGGCTAGCTATATGTGAATCTCAGAGGCTATATGGTGTCTGAGGTCAGGGGTTACAGTTCATGAAGGTTATAGCATGACGGTGAAAGGTGAGAACATTCACTGAAATCCATCCTGATTCTTACTGAGGGATTTTAGCAGCCTGTCTGAAGTGAAAGGCAGGAGAAGCACGCACCTTCAGGAGCAACACAGTTGGGAAAAGAGCACCTGAGTGGTGCCAGCGTAGCCTACATACCATCATAAAGAGTCTATATAATAGGGTCAGGTGTAAATCTAAGCTATTTATTACACCAGGCAAAGTGAGAAGTGTGGGTTCTGACTATTTTACCTGTGAAATCTTTAATTTTAGATCAGCTAACAATCCAAGCACTGGCTGGTTATAAGCTCTAATTGCCAGGTAGAGAGGAGGTAAACACCTCAGCGTTAGTCCCTGTGATTTGTCTCAGAGTCCGACAGTTGATCGAGGTTATCGGGAATCTCATGGACTTCGCTGATGTGCTCGTTTTCAGGCTCGCCATCCTCATCGTTGCTCTCTGCGCTGTAGTCTATCGCCTCCAGAAAGGACGGCTCGTCCTCCTCCATCACATAGGTGGTGGAGCTGCTGTTGGATAACGAAATAAAGTGTTGTTAACATGGTTGTTGCGGATGATGGACATTTCTCTGTAAGTTAATGATGTGAATAAGCCTACATCATGCCAGCTTTTCAGGACTTTGCACAATATATACACCATACATATAATACCATATATTTTAAATGACAATGTATTTCTGCATGAATTATTTTGAGAAACTACATAATAAATGATAAACATTTGTATTGCACAAATACAGATCTTCACTCACATATACTGTATAGCATATAACCGTTAATCTACTTCACTCAAAGTCACTGGAGGCGACTAAGAGCTCTCAGATTTCACAGAGTAAAACACCCATTTGAATGCATTTGAAATGGGTTTCATGGTCCTTGGAAATGTACTGTTGAGAAGCCCATTTCTTGAAAGCACAGAAAATACAAACCAAACATAGCATGAGGCATTCATACAAAATGAAGGACTATCAATATGCCAGTTTATTTGGATAAATATTATCTTTGTTTTATGATGTGGTTAGTTTAGTTACTCTGACATGAAGCCTGTGATTTTACAATCTGCCATTATATTCTAAACTCCTGAACATATCTCAGAACATTTCCACAATGTCTGATGAAATCATTTGAATGGAGTAATAGTAGGGTTGCAACTGACGATTATGGTCATTATTGATTAATCTATCGATTCATTATTAAGATTAATTTAATTGTTTTATTTATAAAAACAGTCAAAAATTCAAGGATAGTCAGTTTACAAAACAGCGAAAAGCAGCAAATCCTTAATTTTGAGAAGATGGAACCAAAAAATGTTTGGCATCTTTGCTTAATAAATGACTTAAACGATTCATCATCGATTAGCTGCAGATCAATTTTCTGTTTCTGACTAATCGAGAAAATATCTCAAATAAAATACAAACATTTTAGTTAAAAAACTTCCCAACAACAGACACTGAATCTACTACAATATACATATCAAAATATATTCAAAATCATAACAAAACAGAAGCTGGAAACAAACTGTGCTTGTGTGCTCTGACTGGTGAAGCTCTTTTTTTCCTATGGGTCTTAATGGTTAAATGCTTGCTGGTTCTTTGAGGTTTTAGTGGCTTTAGTGGGTTTTTAATGGTGTTAATGGTCTGAAATGTGATCCCAGAGAGTCGATCAGGGGGCTCAGACAATGATCTCCCACCAAGCTCAGCTCACCAGTGTGTGAGTGCAAGAGAGAGACACAGAGGGAGAAACTGTGCGTCAGTATATGTACAGTAAATGTGTATGTGTGTGTGTGTGTGTGTGTGTGTGTGTGTGTGTGCGCGCGCGCGCGTGCGTAATGATGTGGACGGACAGAATATTGTCCAAACAGATAATGAGAGTTGTGAGTCAACCATTACAGGCCATTATAGAAAAAAACAAACCCAATGTCTCCTTTCTTTGGGTTACATTTTCTGTATCCATCATCTCTATATGCAGTCCATTTTAATATATAGATCCATGTATGTACATTAAAATCCCCAATTACCCTCATTCACATGTGGATAAACCTCCACATCTCCAAACCCTCACATACGTACATCTCTACACTCACACAGAAACACACCCATGCCCGTATCCACCCATTTACTCACTCCGAGACACCCAGTTATTTGCAGACGCCTCCCAATGGCTACAATATCATTGTTGTGATGACCTATTAAATGGTAAGTGGTACCATACCAAGCCCCGCACATAAAAACCATAAACTCGGAATGGAGAGCAACCAAATCCCAAAGGATACTCACGCAAACACACCAGAACACTTTTGGAGTCCCTTAATGATCAGACACATAAATGATGAATGAATATATCAATATGAGAGTAGAGTAGGTTAGTGGGAGAGAGAGAGAGACTGGGAGACAGAGAGAGAGAGAAAGAGAGAGACATGACCATTAAGTGGTTTTGAGTTTAAAGCCATTCTTCCAAATCAACTGCTTTAACAAATCTGTGGAGGAGCTTACGCTGACGTTTAAAAAAAGAAACTAAGATAACCTTGGTGGTCACAGCTTGGGTTTGGCCAAGTTTAATAATTTATTCGCGGCATTGAACTTTAAGAACAGTCTAATCTGTGTGGACCTCATATTTCCGAAGAGGGAGTTTTAATAGAGTTGATTTGATATAAGGTTAAGCTATGTGGTCATTTGTTAGGATGTACAAGAGTAGCGCTGGCTCATAGTTTGAAGCCATTTGTTAAAATATGGATGAAGTCTGTATTCGGATTTTGATTATGATTTCAGCACTGAAACTTCACTTAACCCTTACTGTATGTTCTGTTTTGGGTCCTCTGTGGCCGCCTTTAAAGGCTCAAAAAACATACTTAACATTGGTTTATCAACCTAATACTTCTTGACTCCCTGATGACTCCTGATTTTAGCAAGCATGCTGTGTGGTAAGAGTGAAGAATACTTTTCCATTTATTGGGTTTTAATAAAGTCAGAAAAAAACATAAATATTAAATAATCTATCAACTATTTTATCAATTGATCGCTGGATTGTTTAGCCTATAAAATAGTCTTCAAATGTCTCATTGTATCCAAACAACAGTCTAAAATCCAAAGATATTCAATTTACAGTCATAAAACAGAGAAAAGCAGAAAATCCTCACATTGGAGAAGCTGGAACCAGAGAATGATAAAGATCAAAATTGATTTATTTTCTGATGAATGATTAATAGACTAATCTTTCAGCACTAATTTGAAGAGGAAAATGGTTGATTTTGCAATTATTATTATTTTTATTTTTATACACACAGCACACCAAACACTGAGAAAACAAAAATAAAGTTACTTTTGGTTCGTCTAAGAGTTGGCTGTACTATGTAAAGAGAGAAGGAGAGAGACCAGAGCGTTAAGTTGTGAACTCTAAGACAATAATCGAGATGAACGCTCTAATGACTCCCTGCTACTCTTGTACAAAGCAAACTTAGTGTGACAAGAGGTATAAACAATGTGAGGATACATTGTACTGATTTGACTGGTGAGATTAGTGTTGAACATATTCAATGCTGCCGTCCCTTGAATGCACTGGCACAGACGACTTTAATATATTCCTTTTCTACTTTGTGCTAATGTATTCCAGCTACACGCGACTGTGCAGGAAGGCAGTGTTCTAGTTTGTATGTTCCATGTGCATTTAATCCGCACTGTACCATCCTGTGCCATCGACGCTCACTGTGGTCCTGAAAAACCTACTGTGTAGGTGTAAATAGTTTTCTAAAAAAAACAAAACAATAAAGATCATGTGGCTGATTTACGGCCTCTTAGAGAAATAATGACACTTCTGACAATTATTCATACCCATTCCCCCTCTCACTCCAGAGTTTTCATTACATTCATCATACACTGATAGAATTTCAATGATGCTCAAAGCATCCCTGTATAAATGCAGGAGGCCTTCATTTGTTTCTTGAGTAGTGTTTCAGAGGAGATCCGGAGTGACAGTCACACCGTTGAGTATCACTGCCAAGGGGGAACGTGTCTGGAAGTAAGGAGGGTGTTTTGTGCAGATAAAAAAAGAAAAAACAGTCTGTAACCATTTTACTGTTTTCCAGGTAGGATTTTTGGGAAAGGAAAACACACTTTTAAAATCTCAGCTATCTTGGGAAGGTTGCATGAGGATAACAACACTGCTGAGAAATAAAAAGTTCTGAAATTTGGCTGCCTTCTTGTTTCTGTGAGATCACAGACTAGGTGTATGGTTTGTTTGTGAGCTGTGTTTCTAACCTTTAAGGCTCTATATCTTTAAATAGTCTCACAGCATCTGTATGGTGGCCGACAAGGGCAAATGCGCTACAACGCCCAAAACATTTCCATTAGGAGAACGTGCTGCAGCTTCAGAAACGATGCAAAGTCAAAAACACATACGAAAAGACAAAACAAACACAACAACGGAAACTGGCTGCAAATAAAAAAAACGTGCTGCAGAAAGCCAAAAGAAATACATTAACAAACACGCTGCAAATACAAAAACGATGCAAAGTCAAAACCCCAAAAACAAATGAAACAGAAAAATGCTGCATATCCAGTCAATAAAACAGAGGTTCTCCAGGCCTCTAAGGGGAGAGCTAAGTGGAACAGCTTGATTTTTAACCAGAGAGAGAGACCAGACAAGAGTGTGTTTGTTTTTGATTGAAGTGGGAAGAAAAGTGGAGTAAAGAGGTGACATAAAAATGTACGTATTCTTTTTACATTTGGCCTATTTTCCCCCCTGCACCTGCATGAACTTTGTGTTGTGGTTTGTGTTTGACTTTGCAGCATGCTCCACTTTACTAACCTGACCACTTTAGACTGTGTCCCAATGATATCGCTCTCCAAATCCAGCAGATGTTGGTGGTTGCGGAGCCCCGTCAGCCTCTTCAGCCTCAGCAGGGCCACACAGAACTGAGCTCCCATCTCCTCCAGCTCTCTGGTGCCGATCTGAAGACCCTGAAGAGAACATGCACATCAAAGAGAATTCAAATATGTTCACCAGAAGGAACTGTCACACCCACAAAAACATCACAATCACACAAACTTGCATGTAGAGCTAAATTAAAAAAATAATTTCAAAGGTCTAACAGAAATCTACTTTAAAATGGCAGCTGTGGGTTTTTTTTATAGCTGCTCTGGAGCCTGGGGATGGAGCCGTTGTCCATCTTCAAACGCCCCAATTCTCAATGCTGGAAAGCACTTGCTGAGGAAACTTTTCATGTAGGAACATGATAATATATTTCATTTGCAGGAGGCACAAATTCAAATGCATATGTACTCACACCTGCAACCCTAACAAAGTCTTCACAGAGCTGTACAATCACACAAGTAAATGAATACTCACTGAGGGACACACACACACACACACAGCTTACCCCCGACTCAACCGAAAAACTTTCATGTTCCTTTTTCCCAGGAGCAGAGCTAGGAACATCTAAACTGGGCCTGGCCACAGAGATATGCAGCCAGAATTCAGTAGACATTAGTTCCTGCACATCTGGACAAATACTTCCACACAAACCAGTGGGGGGGTTAATCAGTGCCAAAATGGCATCCCTAGACTGCCTCTGGATATGTAAGATGTTGACATTGGCAGAATTCAGTGGGGAGGAAATTGGCAACAAGACAGAGAGAGAAGAAAGGGAGGCAAAGGGGTCAAACGAAAGGGGGAGAAAAGACAGAGGCGAAGCAAAGAGGTGGAAAAAAGGACTGCAGCTCCACCTGGTGGACATTTGGAGTTTTATAGGGGCACCTCCTTCTCACTTACAGGGGGAGGACACAATAAAACACCTGTACAATGTGGTAAAACCAGACACATTAGCCAAGCAATTCATTCTCTGGATAATTTGCCCCCTTTCCCACACTGTAGCTAATTAATTAGCATATACGCAAATAATAAAAACTTCTGGGGCGCTCTGGTAGCCGACCATGAACCGCAACGTCCCCGGTTTTTTGTCCATAGCCTATAAACAAAATAAAATACAAGCTGACCTTATATTTGCCCTGGTCACAACCACAGAGGGTGCTCTCCATGGTGTAGCTGCGTTGTACTCCTATCTCTCTCCACACAACAACGCGGGCGGTTGACTCTTTGGAGCGCTCCACAACAAAACTACAGCTCGCCATGCTGAAGGCTGGGGCGATCTGGGACAGGATCTTAGGAAGTGCCTGAAAAACACATGAAAATGTTTGAGATGTTGGAGTGTTTTTGTGTATGTGTGTGTGCGCGTTAGTGCATAGAAGGGGGCAGATGATTATTTTACATTATATAGTAGCGACAAATAACTATCCAACAAAGACGGGCTTATGTACAGAGCAGTTGCTTGGGAAAGTAGCAGTATTGACTGCTGCAATCCAAAATGTTTGCTGTGGGCGGTTAGCCTGAAGCTACACATGCACAAGGAAGTGCACTTTATTAGCATTCTGCTCAGTGAAATTTTTTTTTTGAATTCCCAAATGCATAGAGAAACAAACTGATCTTGACCCGACCAGCTTGACTGGTGAAAGGAAAGGAAATGTCCTTGCTCACTGCAGAGGAACATTCAAGTTGAATTACTAAAATCTAAGCGTGTTTGTCAGAGAAGAGCTGATGTTGAGCACATGTTAATGACAGTGTAAAAAAAGCCAATAGATATTGTATCATTACATATATTCATATATAGATTAACAGAAAAAATCCTTAGCAATGACACAAAGGAAAAGATAAACAGGCAGAAGTTCACTCAACAGGATAGGTTATGTTAGAGAGAAAGTGAAACGCAATTAGTCAGTTTTGAAGTGTAAAAATATTGCAAGGTAATGTAAAATGGTGCTACAATCTGTTCTTAAGTGAGGGACACAGGAATTATACAGGATAGATATGTGCTGATGTAAATATAAGCTGATAGCATCTCTTTCTGCAGGAATATGAGAACAACTTAATAAAGGGGATCTCTTTGTACTGAGTTCAGTGCAATTATTATTCAGTGATGAGAGAACAGTAATTTGAAACAGAGGGGAAGACTGAGAGAGTGGTAAGGAGGAGTGTTTGTTCATTTACTTTTGTGTGCATTACAGGCACAGCACATTTGTGTGTGTGTGTGTGTGTGTGTGTGTGTGTGTTCATTCACCCTGTATCCAAGGTCCTCCTGTAAGTCACTGGACGTAGCACTGATATTGGACTGCCAGACTGTCTCCTTCACGCTGCAGCCATACATGAACACATTCTTCTTTCTGGAATGACCGTGGTAGTCGCAAAACACCTGTGCGTAGATGCATATACACACACACATATAGGAAATAGAGGGAGGAAAGAATTAATATTACGATCCTCCTCTTCCTCTATTTTTACAAACTTGTTTACTTAAGTGGGTATGCAAAAATAATAAATACAAAATTTAAAATAAACAAACATGGCGGGCTGTTAGCAGAAACAGTTACGATAGCTCAAATTATCATCATGTCACTGTATCATCATCAAATGAACTGTGTTACTGTCTTAAAATTGCTGTAAATAAATGGCACTATCAAGGTGGACTCCTGTCAGCGGTACTACTCATATTTCTCAAAAGATATTTCCTTAGGTCTGTTTTCGGAGGAAGGACAGTGGCCTCACCTTGCTTTGAGTCGTAAAGTCAACCCCCTTTGTACAGTAAACAAATCTCCCATAAAAGCAATATCCCATTATATCTAACTTGTTGACACACAGTGTCCCATAGAGGCTGTTGTTTATGGCAACTGCATTAATGTCTTAAAACTAATGTGGTGATTCATTGATGCGAAATTTAGTGAACATGCGGCCAAACAGGGTGCACATCTGAACAGGAGAAATGGCACCACCATTAACAAGAAGTGAGGAGAGATTCTTTATACTTCCCAAATGAAAGATGATGCAGCAACGTGCTAAAATGCAAGTCCAGTTAATTAGCGGTCATACCAGTGGTGCCCTTTGTATGTGTGCAAGGTACTGCAGCAGGCTCTTAGTGTGGTAGATGGTGGGGTGGAGCTCAGGATTGGGGTTCTGCCACTGGCGATTCAAATCTTCTCCACTCAGAGAACAACGATGACTACAGCAGAAAGGGGACGGCAGAAGAGGGGAAGGATAGAGAGTGGAGGAGAACAGAGCAACAGCTAGAAAACCTTCAAGACACGATTTTGTGTGTTAACAGATACAAAGCTGTGACCAACGTGCAGACCCAGGTTCGGTAGATGTGTGCAGCTTCAGTGTGTATACTTGAAAGCTGTGAGTGTGTGTTCATATCTCTTAACTCTTACTTTCCATTTACAACTCCATCAGGGTTGAGCATGGGGACTATCTTGAAGATATAGGCCTCTCTCAGGCTGGCTGCAAGCGTGCTGGTGCCCATCAGGAACTCCAGCGTGCCCTTCATTACCCAGCTGGCGTTGGTCTCTCCAGGGTGCACTCTGGACGACAGGAAGATCAATGGACGGTTCCCTGAAGAGGGAGTAAGAGGGAGAGTATGGCACAAACACAAACACAGGAAGATGGAATGAGAAAAACAGAAAAAAATTCTTCAATTTAAAGTTTTCACAGCTGAGAAACAGCATCAGTGAACTACAATGGACGGAAAAGCTATTTGGGAAGTACTGGCATGTCCCGATACCCCAGGACTGTTCTCATGTAGTAATATTCACCCTAATGTTCTTGCAAGCGTTAGTGAGGAAGGAACGATTCTGTCAGTTATTAGTGAATTTCTTAGAGGAGCAAAACACGAGGAATCACAAATCTTTTACAAAGGGCCGAAGATGCTTTAACTAACTAATTATTTGTGACAAAATAATCTAAAATCAAAAGGTGCACTTACTATTTGCCCTGAAAGAGCTCCATTTGCTGAAGAAGTCAATGAGATGTGGTTGAAAACTCAGAAAAGGGGGACCTTTAAGCTTATTTTGTTACAGACTGTTCCCAAAGGTCAAGAATTAACTCCTACCATCAAAATGACAGATTAGATTTGTCAGTAAGATTTGTCTATAGCGACAGCCATTAAATGTCTAGATATTATGGCCTGTGGATATTATTTTAGAAACCTATGTCAGTTTGCATACCAATGTGATCCATGATGTTGTTGCACTTTTAACATTTTTCCAGGACAACTCAATGATTTCTGGGCCATTTTTGGTCATTTTCTATCATTCAGGACTCAAATTTAACTTAAATTTACTTTATTTCACTGGGAGTCCTGGGTACAAACAATAAAACAATAAAAATATATCATACAGTAGATAGAGGCACCATGATCGGTGAAGCTAGATAAGTTTTCCAGTTGTTCCAGGATATATGAAAATCCTGCAGCTCAGATTGTTCTGCTTGGGTATGAGAGTGATGGTGAGCAAATAAAAAGCTGCATGCACACAGACCTACATTGATTTACTTACTAAATTGACAGATATGATCATTGGAGTTGGACTCCGGCATGGCAGTGATGGTGAGAAGGGGGCAGCCGTTTCCCCCCAGGGTTTCACACAGGACATCCTGTCTCAGGTAGATCTGAGGGGTCCTCAAAGCCTCCAGTTTGGACAGGTGCATCTGAGGTAATGGCGACAGAACAACAAATTACAGGTTTTACATTTAACTCACTAACATTATTATCTACAACTTCCATTTAAGCCCCCGTGCCTCTTGGGTTCTCAACATTTTACTGTTGTATTGTTGAACTGGCTGTTTATCAGGCCACTTGTGATTAAGTGATTCAGATTGGGCTTCTCTATTGTTGCTTGTATTATAAGCAATTCTGCATAGTCACACTAGATAAAAGTGGTTATTATAATAACATTACTATTGAATTAATGAGTGTACAATAGTTTGAGAGCACAGTAGGTATCTGATTTCAGATTTGAAGGACATATAAATGATAAAACACTGGAAACAGTAAAACGGGTGCATCTGGGGTCACACTGGGGGTTTGGGAGGTTTAGCAATAAAAGAATAGAGTAATAATTACTGTACAAACACATGCAAACACACAGTATGAAGTAGCACCAAAACATCAGTGCAACATTTTGTTTCAGGTCACAATAAGGTATTCCTTATGATTACAGAAAACAGTGGTATTGTAATACTACCTTAAGAGTGGAGTATGTGTAAGGGTAATGATAGGCAAAGTAGCAGACATCATCCTTATGGCTGAAGCTTGTGCTGAAGGTCATTGTATAATAGGACTTTCCTTTCTGACCACCAGCTGCAATGGAACTCCTCGCAAAATGATTCCTATGGAGAAGAAGGAACATTTCATGAGTTGCACAATATAGCACCCATAACACATACACTCAGTGACCACTTTATTAGGTACACCTGCACTACCTACTGCAATTCAATAACAGCTCTGCCATAAATTCTACCTAGTTTATAATGTTCAGTTTTTGGTGACATTGTTGGAAATGTGTGAATTAAATTATATGTTTATTACAGAGGTCATAGTTAAAAGGTAGTGTTTTACTGGACTGCATTATATTGAGAGGTGTTTCTAATAATCTGCTCCCCTAATGTATGTAAACAGAGAGGACAAACACCTAAAACTGAACATTATAGGCATCATAAAAGCAGATTTCATAGCGGAACAGTTGTATTAAATTGCATCAGATTGTACAGGTATATCTAATAAAATGGCCACCAAGTGTGTATGTAACATCATACATGCACTACTTGGTGTGTCCCCCTTTCTCTAAAGGATGTTTTTCGAAAATGCTGCAGTTCTAAGTACATTAATATTAGCTCATAATAACTTTGTCAGTGTAGTGCAGTATGGCATATTTGGTATGCTGCATGAAAACTGTGATCTTGCCCCATGTAACTGTAGCACTTATTAAAAAGGTAGTTTTTGCCTCTGCATTCTGAGTATACTTGCTTGTAATAACAGATGTCTGTTCCTGTTCTGACCCAGCGAGGCCTGCCACTGATTGCCTCCTGCACAGAGTACATCAGCACCTGCATGCCTGCACACACACAGACAGAGAGAAAGAAAACACGCAAAAGCTAAGAATGTGTGCTGTCCGATGCTCAAGCGAAACATTGTGCCAGTTTGGGGCTTTTTAGCTGACCTCATATGGACTCACTGTCTAATTTAATGTAATATTTACAAAAATATACAAATCTACTGTAGGCCAGATGGAGAACGACAAACTGTTGGGTGTTTCACTTTGTTTTTATCCACAAGTTGTTGTGCATCTTACCGTAGTTGAACTGGCTGTTTGACTTCTCACAGTTGATGAGGTTGAAGCGGTAGGTAGCTCCAACACGCATGCCGCTCACCTCAAAGTAGAACCACTGGTGGTAGTGATTACTGTTGATGTCTGAATTCAGCACAAGGTCGTACTCATATCTGGAGAAACACAGAAAAGGTGATTTAATTAAAACTGCACATCTAATTGTGGAACTCTTAATCGTTCGCCAGCAACTGATGTGGCAATAAAAACTTACTTCCTAACTTGAACTGCCTTCCTGAGGTTGCCAGACTCAAACTGAGAGTTGAACTTCAGGGATTCGCCATTATCTTCAATCACAGGACAACTGAAACACAACAAAACACATCAATATTTAGGATTGACACATGATACCTTTCTCAGTAATCTGCTTTGTGAATGTCACAGCTCTCAACATTATCAGAAACAGGACAAACTGGAGCTTTTGTCTCTGGGATAGCGCTTGAACAGAAACTCTCCATTCAGCTTGAATGGTGTAATGTAATGCTTTAGGTTGGCAGACTCCGTAAGAGGAACTCACCTGGGAATGTCCAGGTCGTAAACTACTTTATCCAGGATATCATTAGGATGAATCAACCTCTCAATGTCCTGGAATATCTTAGACCTGCATGGTTAGACCCACAAACAAACACATGGTTAACACAATATGTTTTCCATTTTAAATATATTGTTTATTAATGAGCATGAATGCGATAAGCTAAAAGAAATGCCTTTTTCGCCACCACAACCTTCCATACACAGCAGCTCACATTCTGTGATGAAGGTTCACAGACTGAACAGCCAACTTGGACTGCCATGCAGAACCCCAGAATGTAAACACATTTAACTTTTTCCAAGCATTACAAAAACAGCACGATTACTGACGCTGGAAAAGGTCTGTCTGGAGCCCCACAAGGCAGGTTTTAAACAGTGTAAGTCAAAGAAGAGTTTCAAAATATTCTAAATACATAATATTTGCCCCAATTTTTCTGGCATGGAAAACACTACAGTACACTGCAGTTAATTTCCATTTTCAAGTTTATTTTATTCCTTTTAATTGTATAGTTCTTGATTTGTACCTTAGTTTTTATGATCTGTATACCCTCTTCAGTTTGTATACTGAATAATTTCTGCACACCACAATTTTCATAAAAGTGTCTCACCTCTGCACACCGTAAACTCTCTCCACAAGGGGTTCCCTAAATGTTGGAGCTACATGGCCAAAGTAGTCTGGGTAAGCCACTTCAGCGTACCGGGGTACAGAGTTTGTTCCCTTCACCATCTCCACGTAAAGGTCAGGGTCGTGCAGTGGGAGGAGCAGCGCCGTGTCTGGCACCTCCAGAACTGCTCCTTCTCCTCCCTCATCTTCAGCACCCTCTGAGCCACAATCTGAACCCCAGTTGCTGCCTCCTCCTCCTCCCACACGACGAGTAGCAATACCCCCCAAGAGCAGAGGAGACTGTATGTGTCTCGTGGCGTTGACTGGGGATCCTTCTTGTTTGCCTCCCGTTCCTCCTCCTTCTTCTGCATTCAGAACCCCTGCCTCTTCTAGAGAGACACACTCAAACACATGTGCTAGTTCCTGTTCTATCATCTGCCCTTGAGAAGGAGGCCTGGTGAGGGAGGACAATGTCGTTTGTGTGTCGGGGGAAGGAATGTGGGCCTCCTCTTTTCTGTCTTGGTGCTTGGTGAGGTGGATGGTGTCCAATTCTAGAGGCGTTAGAGGAGCAGGAGGAGTGGGAGTGGGTGCAGAAGGAGACGGCAGGGTGTGTTTTCCTTTGGTAGGGCTGCAATCCTCCCGAGAGCTTGGTATGGGGGTGTGCTTTGGAGACAGGGCTTGAGCTGTGGGCACTATGATTGGCCGAGTGGACTGAGTCGAGGCTGATGGATGATGAGAAGATGTGGTAGAAGCACTCTTTGAGCATTCAAAGTTGTAACCCTGTAGGAATAAGATATATTGATCAAAAAAAAGAGAAAATATTTGTGGTAGAGACAATGCACACTGAACCCATAAAAACACTTGTGAGAGCAATACGTTTTGCTCGGCGCTTCAACAGGCTCATAAAAATGTGCAATGGTTGAAAGAACCAGTTTTTGTAGTATTTAACAATGACATTCAATATAAATGCAAATGTCATTAAAAACAATATACAAAAATACCCAGGAGCAACACATGCAAGTAATGAACAAAATGAGAAAAACAAGTAATGGAAAATAAAACTTCTAATAATAAAATTAAATACAATGAAATATATAAGAAAAAATGGATACTAGTACATGTTAAAAATATACCTATAACTTAGTACTAAGTATTGTGCCAACACACTGTCTAATGCTGTCACATACTATCAATGCACCAATTCAGCTGGTTTAAATTGACTTTTTGGTCTTTTTTTCCACTGTGAAATCTTGTCAACATGTGTACAAAATACTGACCTGGAAGTCTTCAGAAAGCTCCAAGAAGAACCTCTCATAGACTCTCAACTCCTCAAAAGGACGTCCAGGGATCTTTTTGGGATGCAGCTTGTTTAGGTCCGTCTCTATGTCATCATTCTGATTAAGAAGACACAAAGGGAGCAAACACATGCATCTAAATGTAAAACTTCAGACTGTGTGCTGTCTGACTGTATTTGGGCTATTGCTCAAGTCTGTTACTACCTCAGGATTATGAGATGGAGAAACCAAGGGGGAAAAAAGAACTATAGATAATAGCAAAATAACAAACGTGGGAGTCTTATACAAAGACACCAAAACCCACTTATTTCGTGTAGCTGTTTAATTTTAGGGGGATTTTGTAGTGCTTGGAAATGTTGCGTGCCTCTGGATTGTAAGGGAAGAACAATGTTTTGATTAAATCAGTAATTGTAAATACATATCAGACATGGTTGACATAGTGACAGTTTTGGCACTGTCTGCTGAGTTATGACTGCCCTCTGCTGGAAATTTTAACTGGATTCCATGAACATCAGCTCCACATAAAACTCTGACACAGCTCTGAGAAATTCTATCCTTAATTGACACAATCTGTAAAGACTCAGTATTATATAATAAAAAAAGTCCCCAAATATCAATAACGGTATGCTAATGTAACATTAAATGTTTAGTAATTCATAAAACTACTGGGGTCTGTCATAAAATGTCACAAAAAATGTTTAAGATGTCTGTCCCAATACCACTGTCATACAGAGAAAATATACTCAACATTTTGAACAGTAAGTGCAACATGTAATGTTGTCATGTGAAATATGGTGTGTGCATGTGAGTATTACCGCAGAGCGCTGATCCTTCTCATCCTCTTCATTCTCACTATCGTTTTCCGTGTCTGCGTCCTCGTTATCGTCACTTTCATCCACCACATCATCCACTGGGTACACACACACATACACAGAAGTTATTATGAGGGCTGTCCTTAAAACAGACTTACCTTACATTTTCCTTTTTCTTCGCCCAGGCTGGAAGTTTATTATGTTTAAGTGTGTGTAATGCTGGCACATAACCTGACTGGTAGAACTCAACTGATTCTGGTCATTGAGTCTCATTGCAATGACAGGAACAGAGAAAATGTGAAAAAGATAAAATCATAAAATAAAAATAAAGATGTGAGCAGCCATGATCCAGAAATGAGTGATAGAGGACAGAAGAATTTTTTTGAGTAGATCCAGTACATGGAGCTGGTGATCTCACTGACAAGCCTAGTAGCTTGTTATGTTACACTGTTCTCCATGGTTGGGTTACTGACATCACTGACATGTTTTTGGGAATATAGATGAGTCAACACAACTTTGCACTGACGTTGAAGCAATTACTGGGTTGCTGCTGCCAATTAGAGCTGTCACAATTGTGGTGTATATTGCAAAACATAAAAGGAGGAAATTAACTAAAATGTGTAATCATGTACATCATCAAGCAGATTCAACTAAGCATACTTCATGAAAAATAAGATTTTGATCGGACATGTTTAATTTTAGATTAGTTTAAGGGAAGAGCAAAGTGGCTCAAATATTTCACCAGACCGCCTGTGGATGCAAGGAAGCAAATTAGTTGAGCACAGTGCAAGTACATAAGTCTACTAGTGAGCAAGCAAGCACTAAGCATCTGTATTACCAACACATGTCATGTGTTAGTTTAGTGAAGTTAGAGTATGACGTCAGGTGAATGAGAAAGCAGCGGTGAGTGAGTCTATGTATTCTGAGGATGGAGTTGTGTCTTACGTACGTCTTACCCTTCTTTAAGGGCTTGTTGCAGAGCTGTTGAATTTTTCTTCCTGTAAGGCACATTGTGTGCAGCAGTGTCAAGAGTGTTGCTATTAACCATTTAGTCGTTCCAGGGATATAAAACATTATTTGTGTGTGGGTCTGTGTGGTACGCAGGATTAAATCTAGGAGCAATAAAAATTGTATGTGTCTGTCTGTACTGTGTAATCATCAATGAAAGTCGTGCACATACGCTGCGATAAGCTGGGGCACACTCTAGTGAAGTGTGTGTTTGTGAGTGTGTCCTGTGTTCTCACCCCCAGGTGGCTGGCTGTACATCTGTGCCACAGGCCCTACGGCAGGTACATGAGGCAACTGGTAGTGGAAGGCCGATTTGATGGTGGGCAGAGGCAGACGGTTCTTAGGAAAACACTTCCTCATGATGAGACTCGAAGTGTTGATCAGAGGATCCAGAGTCCGCACCGGGAGACACTCCTAGAAATAAAACCACACAGAAAGTAGAGAGTAGGTGAGTGTGTGTGTACACTACATATGTGTTGCATGCTTTAATTGTTTGCCATGCGTATGTTACATTCTCACTCACAGTGGATGAGTTGTAGAGGACCCTCATGCCATCAGCCTCAATGAATGCTTTCCTGCCGAGCTTGATGTTGGTGATGTTCCTGAGGCAGACCAGTAGCCCTTTGCGAATCAGCATGTGGCGATGGCGTGTGTCATTGCGATGCCAGTCCAGGTACACAGCTAGCATGGCGGGCACATGTCCCCCATCCACTGCACGGCGGCTATTAGTTTCTGCATTGGGAAGTGGAAGAGGGGAGGAGAGAAAGCACTGATCATTTGTACTTTATAAATATGAGGTGGGATGAAGAAAAGCATAGGAGAAGTAAAAAGGGAAAGCTGTTTGCTTCAGTGCAGAACAGAAAATCAGTCAAAGACAGGCAAAGGGTTAATGATGATGGAGGTGAGAGAAGAGCAATACTGCATGGTCACAAACACTAATTAAAAGGATCACTACACTCCTGAAGAGTCAAAAGTCAATGCTACAAAGCAAATTACTCACTGGATTTGAGCAGTGCTCCCAGTGCGTCCAGAGCTACCCTGTTGATTTAGAAACAAGGCAAACAGGTTACTTCTGAACAAACATCAATGACAGATTAAAGTTAAAAAACAGTTAAAAAACTATGTCTGAAAGAGATAAAGGAAGGAGACGCAGCCTGTGGATGCCACTAGTTTGTTATAACACAACATTCATGCTCTCTCATTAACACAATCAGCCGCTTACTTGTGCAGGCTGGTGTTCTTCTTGCTGTACGGCGAGATGATCTTGAACATGAGTTCCACCACTCCGTTCTTGCCCAAAGAAATAGCATTCACCGCTTCACAACAACAGACACATGAATGAGGAGATATCAGGCAAAAGTAGAAACAGACATCAAATACCACTGACTAGTTAACAGTACCAGTATATTTACAGGATTTTTGTCAGTTTGGGATTCTGTTGTATTTCTTGGTACTAATCTGCTTGAACTCCAAGAGAGAAGGGCAACTTTTTAAAGAGTATTTCAAAAGTTTAAATGACTTACAGTTGGTAGAGTAAACCCTGAGCACCTGCAGGCAGGGCAGTAGCAGTTTGGTATTCTGTAGGTTCTGTTTCATTAAGTTGACTGTGATGTTCAGAGCTCCACTCAAACGCGCCTTCACTCCAAACTTTCTGTCTGAACACACAGAGATGGTAAAGTCAGCGAATATGCAGAGTATAATCACATTTTCAGTGTTTTTGTCTCTCATTTTCTGCTAAACCCTATATAACAATACCGTCTTTAGGGCACCTGTAGAGTTTCTGACCACTAGTAGCGCTATAGAGTAATGTTGTTACGAGTCATCGTTTTGTTTTTATTGTGCAAACACACACACATGGATCCACATGCATGCATGCGAGCACATGGGTGGTGTGATTCACACCCTGCCAATGGTTTCACCCTGTTACTCTGATCTACAGGTGGCAGTAACGCGCTGAGAAATGTAGCAACAGCACTGCAAAGGCAGTGAAGAAGAAGACTGCTAGCAAGAATGTAAACAATTCAAAATTTGTTTTGGTGAGAAATACAGAATTTAAACATAACTTTTATTTGTTTACAAGGAAACTCAACAGGGCACCTTTAACAGCACAGACCAGACTTAATGAGGAGTCAAATGAGGAGAACAGAGACAAAAGCAAACTCAATAAAATGTCAATGAAAACAAACAGTTGCTGCCCCGATGTGTATAGTGGTGTACTGTGTGTTTGTTTGTGTTAAACTGTGACATTGAGCCTACCTTTTGGACCGACCTTGGCTAGCAGTGAGTGAAGCTGCAGCATGAGTTCCTCACTGGGAGGCAACTCTTTACTGGCAGTGATCAGAATCTGGAATAATATCCCTGTTCCTCCTTTAGACACAAACACTCCCACCCTGCGGCCTCGGCCTAAGACAGAAAACAGCAGATTACACAGCATTAGATGTGATAAAACATAGTTCATGATGGGATCACAACAATGTGGCCGGAAGAATAATAGCCATGAATATGTAGTTGAAATCCTGGAAAACACAAACCTTAAAACATTGCTAAATTTACAATTAACTCCCACTTTACCAATTATTAGAGTGGCACAATGAATTGTTCACGCTTTTAGAATATGTTAAATACTTCTCACAGTCATGAAAAAAGTAAACCGTTTGCATGTACCCCCAAATGATTTTTTTATGTTTTATTTTTTTAAATTAGAAATAACATTTAAATCGCCCACTAAGTGATTATCCAGCAAGGAAATAAATGTTGTTATAATCTCTTAAAATCAGGACATGAACTGCTCATCACTTTTGAATAAAAACAGAGAAAACTCTACTCACCCACAGTCAGAAGCTCACTGAGAATGTACAAAATGTTCAGAGTAGTCTGGACATCCTGGGTGTTCTGTCGAAGCCACACACACAGTGCACTTGTTAAACAATATACAGGTGTATATAGTGAATTACAGAAATGTGTGCAATTACCTCTTCTTTCTCTCTAAGGGACAAACACTATTTTACTTGAGGTTCTCTGTCCTAGGTGTGCAGTTTAACAATGCGTCAATGTGACATCTGCAGGAGGGTTTCCCACAGCTGTTCATACAAAGGCATGGACGCATTTCTTATGTCTCTGCATGCAATGTTTTAAACAGTGAGCTTATTCAGGCAAAGCTCGTATCATGGATGTCTACAAAGAAATCCACCTTCTTAAAGAAATAGTTTGACATTTTGGGAAAGATATTCAGTTTCTTGCCAAGAGTTAGATGAGAAGATTGATACCACTCTCATGTCTGTACACTAAATATGAAGCTACTACCAGCAGCCTGTTAGCTTAGCATAGCACAAAGACTGGTAAGTCGTTCATAGTCAAATTTATAGGAAACCACTATCAATTTGTGCAAACGTAAGTACAAAATACAGAGTAAGCTCTGTAATGTTGTCAGTGTAGTGAGCGGACCTCCAGTGAAGCCAAGATGACCTCCATGCCACTGGAGCCTTTGGACATCACCTCTTTTCCGGTCTTCTCTGTAACACACAACAAAGTAACGATTTTAAAAATGTGAAGATAAACAGTGCTGCATATGTGCAAAACAACTGAGGGGCTTGTCATACAAGCAAAGCAAAGGGAGGGCTGTTAGTCCAAGTACAGCAGGTTGTTATATATATTTTGGGTCGACCATTAAAGACAAGTCACAATGTCACAGAGGATTATCTTGGAACGCGTGAAGACGACTGAACTGCTGCATTTCACAATAAATAAATTATCTTTAAAGCACATTTGTACATTGCAGTGTTGCACAATGTACCAATACCAAGAAGGTACTGCGATACCCCATTTTATTAGTACGATACTTTAAGAATGACAGTGTTTTAAAAAGAGCCATATTTCCTATCAGTTGCATCGATGTGCGAGAGCGAGTCAGTGCGACAACAGGGCAGGTGTTTCTCCACCTCTTTAATCCTACCCTATCCTATCCTGCTTGCCCTGTAATTTAGGAGCTGACAGATTCCTGACCTCTTTGAAGAGGCCTCAGTGAGTGGTCTTGTCCAGTCCTGAAACAAATGCCAACTCTCCAAACACAAACAGAGCACTGAGAGTAGGGAACAGATACTGAAGTCTTTCAACCTTTTAAAAACTTATTGAAACCAACATTAAAGTTTACAGATGATTATAGATAAACATTATTCTTGCTTTTCATATTAACAATGCTATCACATTTCTTGTACAGCAGCAGACTGTGTCAGAAAGGTGATCACGTCATATCACAAATACCCCAAAATGGAGAGTTTTATTACTTGGTACTGGTATTACACATCACTGTCACTGATTAGGAATGCATCATAACAGCAGGTGAATATGGAAATGAAAGGTGTCAAACATGCAGCTTTCATGATTGATGATCTCTCACCAAAAAGCATGTGAAAGTTAAATTGTAGACCGGAGACACAACTGATACTGATACACACACAAACTTTCCATAAACTCACTTTCCACACTTGCACAGCTGTGTGCATATCTGAGCCTGTGAACACACACACACACACGCACGCACACACGCACGCACACACACGCGCACACGCACACACGCACACACATTTCAGTGCCTTGGAAAGCAGTGACCTCTTAAATCATTTCTGTCATGCCAGACTTTTTAAAGCTCTACAAAACAAAATGGCATTTCAACACTTAATCCTCAAAAATAAACCATGAGGGGTCACACACAGGAAATCAGGCACAGGCATCACTGGTTAAAAAATAATAAGTAATAATGATTTGATGCAATTTGTATCCATTTACTACATTTTGGAATTGCAATGAATTTATTTTGCTTGTAAAAACGTGTTCTGATAAAAAAAAATAACCTTATGATGGCACTTAAAAGTAAAGCAGACAGCCAGCACACTGTGATCTGCACAATGACCTGTAGATGTTTAAACTTATCTTTAATTTAAACATAATTTATGTTATTATGATTATTTCTAGTGATTGTAGTTATTAGTCAGCTAAGGCCAACTGCTGAAAGTACTGCACATGAACTGTGGGGGTTGTAGAAGTCAGATTGGTTGTTCTAATCTCACTTCCCGTCCTCATCTGATCTGAGGAAAGTGAAATATTTAAAATATTTGTTCCCTTGAAATGCCATCATAGATAATGCTATTGTGAAAATATATATCTTGGAGGATTTTTAAGAGTGATATGTTTATATACATACATATATACATATATATAT
>LKNJ01001502.1:0-89927 GCA_002120245.1 Maccullochella peelii | reverse complement strand
TTTCCATGGGGGAACGGACTTCCACACAACACCACTGTGTGCAGACAAGAGAACGCCATGGCGGAACATCCCAGTGGCTCATCGTCTGAAGTGAGTATAAGCTAAACAACCTGTTGTGTATGGATACCGCCACTGGGATGTTCCGCCATGGCGTTCTCTTGTCTGCACACAGTGGTGTTGTGTGGAAGTCCGTTCCCCCGTGGAAATGTGATTCCCTCCCGTTAGAATTGTGTTTCCCGTATAGCGCCGCCCCTCGGTGGTTTGGGTTAGGTTCAGCCTTCATCTGCTTTTTGCCTGGACTGGCTGTTTTCCCAGCAGAAGAACAACTCTACCACCTAGCAGTAGCTTATTTAAACCATATATTTACATTTATAGGTTACTGTATAGAGTCTATGGTTGGTACATATATGTATGTGCTCTAGTCAAGGGGTGACGAGCTATTCTGTCTATTTAGAAAAACGTCTTTCCCACTGTGAAATTAAACACAAATTCGCTGAAAGTCCAGATGTCCCAGTTTTCCACCAGCACCTAAACGCAGCGTGCATTTACTAATCTGTGAAGCCCAAACAGCGAGAATATCGTCTCAAAACCCCGAAAGCGAAAGTAACCTGATCCGTAAACGAAAACAAAGACATTTGAATGCGCAGGAAGCTTTTTGAAAGCGAAAAGGACCAGATCTGTGAAGCTGAAGTTAAAAATCTGTAAGTAAAATATACATATTTATTACAAATCATGTTTTTTAATTACAAATCTGGTTTTTCAGTTACAAATCTTGGTTTTTCGGTTACAAATCTTAATGAGACTATATTCACTCCATACTTAATGGCCAGTATGAGCAGCAGGAATGATTACAGCAAACACTCTTGCTATGTTCATATTGATTGATTGTTTTAAGACAGACTTGAAAAATGGTGAACCTATCCTTTAAAGAAAACCCCTGCTATGCTAATAAACAGGTTATTTAGAAAGCATAACTTTCAAACCTGAATTGGCTCACTAGTTTTAAAGCATGCTCGCTTGAAGTGTGCACTGTGCAGCTGTATTATGTAGGAAAATATGTGTCAGTTTTGGATCAGGACTCTTGGCATGCTCTCTAAAAAATGACCACTCCAAGCTCCTTCACATCTCCAAAACAGCACAGTGATGAAGGCCTGCTACATTCTGTATGAGGGTATGAGAGGAGTTGCTGTGCAGGAAATATTCACATCCTTGAAGGCAAACTGTGAGATTACAGACACAACAGTACACTGAACAGCTCTCACAATTTGTCATGTGAGAATTTGTCGAACAAAAAAAACTTTCCAATATGTGGCACGCCTGACTATATCCAAATCAGTGATGATGTCAATGCAGATATTGTCTATCAGCTGTCAAAGGCAGCGCGTTATTTGGTTGTGGCTGTGTGACGTGGCGTGTCATGTAGGGGAAAGGGTGGGGAAACGCGCTTGAATGGAGCACAGGTTTAGGCACATTAGGTGGCAGATATGACGCTGAATCAGCTAATCATCAAACAGCAGCAGGCAGTGTGGCATTTTTAACAAGGATGAATTGTACTGACGTGAACCACAAACAGGTAAATGTCAGGTGCAACACAACGATCATTCAGGTTTTGTTTAAGTTTTACATGTAAAGACAAAAAAGTACCTTTTTCATTTGGAATTAGCCATGACAAGCTTTGTAAAAGATATGACTGTGATATTTACCGTGCTCTTGGAACACATGGTGTTTTGTTTTCTTGCCACACTAAGCTGTCAATTGAAGTGAGCACAAGTGGCACGTGCCGTTTAAGAGCACAAGTTTAACTGGCCTGGAAACTTCGCCCTCTGTCTTGGCTGGGTTGGGGAGCAATTTCACACAGGAAATTGGTAAAACGTATCCAATTGGTGATTATCAAACTAACTTCAACCTGGGGTCTGACCTGCAGTGCAGTGTTTTTTTTCCTCACACCTGATCATGTCTGAAAAACTCAGAAGGTTTTCCATTTTCTGCGACACGAGAAGCTCGGATTAATTACTGCAAAGCTAACACACGATGTAATCGATCAATCACCCCTTGCGCTGAATCAAATAGAGCCTGATGCATCTCATCTCTGTATCATTGTACTAGATAACATCTAGGCACTCTTTTTTCTAGGTGAGACTGGGAAAATCCACTATCTAAATATGAATCACTGCAGCAAGATTAAATCAATGTAGGAACTGAACATAGGTTTTGTAATGGTCAGAAATACTGTAAGGTTTTGTAACAAACACACACTCCAAACTAGACTGCACATCAGTCTACATAACCAATGACCCCAAGATCAATTGAGACTCTTCAAGAGCCTGAGACCAATTCCTTTTTTGGGTTACATGTTCGACTTGTTTACTCAGGCTTGTTTTGTTATGTACTTAGTCACTCAACACATGTTTGATAATGTGGTCAATGTTCCCAATAAACTACAGTTTGTGAAGCAACAGGCCGTCTTTCAAGTCTCGCAGATAAACATTCCTGTATGTTGTATCCAGTAGGTAACAGTCTGCCCTGTTACTGTGATGGTCTCTTTGATGTGCAGCAGTTTTAGGATAAATGATAAAATAAAATAACTTTTCTTTAAGCAGGCAAGTCAATTAAAACTAAATGAAGAACTTATTCATAATGACAGCCGTAGAAGACAGAACAGACAGGACTGCATAGTATAGCCTTCCCCCAAGGGTTTCCCTCCCTTAAATATGCAGTGAGCCGCAGGATATTAGTGAGCAGCGGGAAGACAGACCAGCCACAACACGAAAATCTGGGGAATGTGTGGGAAGATGTAGGTAGGTATGTAATAGTAGAGGGACAAAACCTGTTTCTCGGCTCATTCTAGCAGGTAACTGGCTATGTCACTATCATTTTCATCTGGGCATTATGAGACAGTGTCATAAGTCACCTTCCATTGTCCTGGGTGCTACTGAGATACCAGTCAAAACATATTTCATCATCATGACTGCGGTGTCAGGTGCAACACAAGATCTTTTACAGCTTTTACAAAATTAGACCAACTTACATTCTGATGACTTTCAACTTATCATTACAGGAGTTACTGTTGGTATGAAAGCCCGGAGATAAAAGCCTATCTTGACATGAAAATTGCACTAATCTCTACCATTACAAACAAACAGAAATGTGCTCATGAAGAATGAAGAAATATGAAAAACAGTTTGCAATGCTCATCCAAAACCAATGGGGAAAAGGATGCATTTGCAATGGAAATCATTTTGAATCGTTTGTGTCAATATCAAAATCACCTACAGCACAATAGCAATAGTTTTTTGCACTGCCACATTGTTTCATTCACCTCCCTTTTAGTTGTCAACAAACCCCCCCCCCCAATCTATGAAATATCTCCTCTTAAGTGCATAAACAGAGTATACTCATGCAGCTGCTAGTTGCTCAAAGGACAATGACATGTTATAAAGTAGAGAACCCTCTTTCCATAAACATTTTTCTTAAGGGTATCCCTGAACATAACAGACGTTTCTAGGCAGTGTCTCCCATGCCATTTCCTCTCCTCTGAGTTGCTTTCTGCCTGTTTTAAAATCTCTCTCTTTGGATGAATCAGTCTGCTCCATCAGACACCTGCACTCCTTGACGCTGTGTTTACCAGTGCTCCCGTCTCTGTGTAAACACTAGCTCAGACCAACAACCCCCGGGGTCAGGGGAGAGCGGTGAGGCTGAGTCAGCAGGATGGATGAGGTGAGGCCGAGGGGAGTGGGCGACTGCGGAGAAAAAACAGCTGCTCTTCCCAAACTCTGGCACAAGACAATTTAGGAAATGTGGAAGCACTACAAAACGCACTTTTATAAACTGTGAAATCACAAGATGGTGCTCAATTATGCTAGAATAGTCAAAAAATATTGTTTTTTGTTAAGCATAAATACATGAGCAATCACATTGATGTTACTGCCATATAAGTTGAAGGGGTAGGAAAATGTTCAAAAACAAGCAATAAGTACACAATAATTGCTGGTGCGATATGTAGGGATTGTCAGAGCTTTTCCCAACATTTCCCAGAGAAAACATAAAGTCGTGATCAAACTCGCAAGGCAGGAAAAACTGAGCAGGGGAGGCTGACAGCTTGTCATGGTTAGGAATAGGAGGAGCAAGAAGTCTTATTTTAGCTACAGGCAGCCGGGCGCTTGACTATTTTAGCCTGTGTGCGTGTGTAGTGCACGCCTTGGAGGACTGTGTGTGTGTGCGCGCATTATATTAGGACTCCTCACTAATACTATTCACGAACTTGTGTCAAATCCAAAACATCCTGTGCTAACTTTATGCCTACGGGGCATCTAGCTTGGCTAACAACTAGCTGCTAGCTAACTAGCTGGAAGAGACAGCTGCTAGCTTAGCCACGAAGCTAATTCTTTTGTATCCGGTACGCAGAAGTTTTGCAAACAGTGCAAGTTAGATATGCATCGGTGATTTATACACTTGGATCCCCTGCTGCTGCTGCTGCTCTCAGGTTACCACCCAGCTCCCCCAGCTAGCGTTAGCCTAGCTTAGCATCATTAGCCGTTAACGCTTAGTTAGCAGCAGCAAGCAGCCCCACCAAAACCCTTTTACCCCGTCCCCATCTCTCCCATCAGCTCTACCGCGGCCCTTACCATGTCTGCGGCGGTCTCAGCGGGGCAGGGGAGCACGATTTCACCGATGACTGTGCACCTTAGCTTGACTGTGGTTTAACAAGTCGCTCCTCTCGTCTCTTGTTGTTATTTTTTTAGTTACGATGGTTTGTTCGCCTCTCCCTCACTGAACCCAGCCCTGTCAGCGAAATTCACTTCCTCAACCGGGCTACAGGAAGGAGGCTGCAGTCAGAAAACAGGCCCCGGTTGCATGTCCGGGTCACTCCGGGCTTTCTCTGCAGCAGCCAATCGCGAAGGAGCAAGAAAGGCATTGCCAAGTATGGAAAGAGAGGAGTGGTGCAGTAAATATGCAGTCAGAGAGGGCAGTAGGTATACCAATACACTGATGCAGCTATAAAAATAAAAAATCCTCGCTTCACCAACGATGACTGGAAATTGCTGTAAATGCGATGTTTTCAGTGCCTTCTGCTCCTTTCATTAATTTTTTTTTAACTGTAATGAATTAAGCAAATCAAATTAACTTATTTATTTTATATGGGTATTTAATATTTACTATTTTCCATCTTTATTTCTGTTCATATCCTTTTTATACTTACATACATACATATCTTCTGACATATATTCTTTAAGTGTAATTATCATTATTTAATTAGATAATGATGATTTTTAAATTATCATAATAATTAAGTTATTCTCAAAAAACAATCATTCTGAAAATATCAGTCAGTTTCGCAAAATATAGTATGCTATTCACCTATAAATGTTACTGGGTCGCTATTATTTGCTTTTCATTTTCTGTTTTTATTTAATACTGGCATTGTCCATAACTAATATGTTTATATTCTGAACACTCCCTTAGGTTTTGTTTACTGGTTTTCGTTCAGTTGAATAGAATATGAATACTCCCTTATTTACATTATAGTGATGCACGAATTATGTACAAGTAAGTGTAATGACGTAGTAAATGTTTAACAGAGAGTTACGTATATTGATGCTCATTCGTGGTAAATGGGGAGTTCTGGTGGATTTGGCGACACCTGTGGTGGCTGGTGGTTCATTAGGGTTATTTTTGATATTAACACTGAATGAAATGAGTCCCTGTAATGTAAAAAGATGTCTAGTACTGCTGATCACACTGATAATCAACACCCACCTTTCACATGCTCTTAAGTTAATTGTTTTGGTTTACTCGTGTTCTGACAATTTAAACTGCTCCCTCAAGATGAACAACCACTCATCTCATGCAGACTCATGACTTTGGATGGTAAATGCACAACCTTTAGGATTTTTACGGAACAAAATGACAACTGGACATACATTCTTTTTAATGTTTAACAGGGGCACCTCATTGGCTATAAAGGTAAGGTAATTTCACCCTACTTCCAGGTTAATGTTTTTACTGTAACAGCCGTATATCAAGGGTTAACTATTGTGAGGTGCGTCATAAAAAAAAGCATGGGTAAGTGACCCATGCAAGTGTACTTCCATGTATTTATTTATTTATTTATTTATTATTATTTATAAATATTTCTAATTTATTTCTATCAAAGCTATCATGACATTGTACAAATGTGCTTTCTGCCCTGAAGCAGCACATGTATCCTAGATTGTTTGTAAATGGGAAACCTGCCTGTAAACCTCACCCACATCTGTATATTATTGACTGTGTGTGGGAAACAGCACTTTGACTTCCAGCCTACTAGTCTGCTGGAATTGCATGACAGGAGGAGAAGTACAGCTACAATCCCAAAAACGATTAGTGTACAAAAAGTGTTTTTAAAAACTAGACAAGTTTTGGCTTATTTTCTTTCTCAAAATATGCCACATCTACATTATCTTCCAGCCAAAACATATTCTAAGAAAGATAGTTAATCCAGTGGCAGATATTCTCAAAAATATTGTTACTGCTCGTATAGCATTACACAGGAACTGATAGTTTTCACTTACACTTTTCAGTAGCTGATGTTGATGCTGATGCAACACTTTGTGCATGTATCATTTCCTGTTCATATACTATGCAGATGGGGGACACTTCCACCAGCAGGGAAAACTATCAAGAAGTTGTAACATACAGAAGAACTTTTATCAGATAGTCAGAAGTTCGATAAAAATGTTTTACACTTTACAATAATGTCACAGTGAGAAATGCAGTAAAGTAGCATAAATTGAGGGGGGCAATACAAAGGCTATAATTTCTATCAAGTGTGTGAATATGCAGCTTTCTAAACAGGAAGGTGCAGTATAGACTCTTTGTAACAAATCAAGTTGTATGCCCTCACATACCTTGTTGCCTGATTGAATGAATAAGATATCAAAAAGTGGTGTTCACTTAAAGTAAATGTTATTTCAGGAGGTGAATAAAAAACTTAAAAGAAACTGAAGGGGGAAAAAGGAAAAATAATAAGGTGTGTCATACTTAGATTATTTATGATACATTCACCGTATATGTAGGCCTATCATACATAATGTGGAAACAGTGAATGAAGGAGTCTAGTGATGGTGGGTTGAGTTCACGCGGCTTTGTATTTCTCTCGCGATATCTTGTGGAGCTTCCTGACCGCTGAAAACATGGCAGACGAGCACGGACGGAAATGGGACCGCTGTCTTGCCGATACAGTCCTGAAAACAGGTTCATGTCTTTTCATACATGTTATGTAATTATTTAACGCCGTCATTAGGCATTCTGCTGTATATTACACCTGGTAAATAAGCTGCGCTAGAGGTATAGGCTGCAGTCGAGGTTGTTTCTACGGGACATTTGTGTGCCCATGCTGGGACAGTTTAAGTGTAAACTTGCCCGCTTACTGGATAAAACTAACTTTAACTTACCTGTGTCGTTATTTTGGGACAGTATGATTAAAGACGACCATATAATACCTTGGAGACAAGCTAGAGTCTGTGTTTTGATTAACAGACTGTACAGAGTATTGAACAAAGTCACTGGTGGAGTAACAGGGTGTATTACAGCCGTAAAGGGTAATTCTGTCTACTTTCAGCCTGAGACTATATTTTCCTGATTCCCAGGCTGTCTCATCTCTCCCTCCTCTCTCCATCACCCACATCTTAAATCAATATTTCACAGTTAAATAGCCTCAAGGAGCACAATGGCCCTACTCTGGAGTTCATAATGTTCTAGCTCTTAAAACTAAAGCATGTCTCAAATGGCTTTGCAAATGCAAATATACAGGGTACAAGATAACAAAAGCACCTGCTTTGTTGAGACTGCCAGAGGTGCAGATTCAACTCAAACCACATCCACACTAAGCTGGGTAAACCTGAGAACTCCGTCAACACTAAAACGCCTCAACCATTGGAAAAACTGCTCAGTCTCAGCTCTGAAACCACTCCTGTGTCCCCTTCTACTCTCTGTATACTGTGTTTCAATACAGTCAAGTCACAGATTAGTTGTTCTCATTAACATATTGTTCTATTTCTGTTGTCAGACAGAATGAGCACAAAAATGGTGATTTAATTGTGTTTTATCAATGTAAATACAGGATAATGACATCAGCTGTGCAGTGTGATCGGCTGTGTGATAGTGTTGTATAGCAGATACCTCTAAGACAGTGTCTTTAAGCCAGTGTTGGTGAGGGTCTACGTGTGACCAGTGTTCCTATTTGTTAAAGCACTTTTCCATTTTTTTTTGGCATATGATGTTATGAGTCCTTTCAGTTATAACCATCAGTCTTTGCAACTGATGCCACCAGCAGTTGAGGCACCAACTGTAAGTAAGTAGAACTGTAAGAAAGTAGAAACAAAACATCAAGTTTTTAATCTGAAGCACCTTCATGGCACTTCAGATTAATATTTCATATTTATAGACTATATGGCAAAAGAACAATACACAGTACCAAACAGTCCACAACAGACTTTTAATTTTCTGCCAAAACCATCTGTTAAGAAACAACCTAAACAGTGATTTTTCTTTAAGAGTGTAATATTAAAATGAAAAGATGTTTTGGTTTCCTCCATCGGCTCTGGCCTTCACTCAACCAGTCAGAGCTGATGAAACAGTGTTGAGCAGATCACCATGGGGGTCTTTGTGCAGGAGTTTATCTGTGGTATTTGGAACAGTGTTGGTCCAGCACTCACATACTGAGACTGGCAAACAATCTGTCCCAAAAGACATTTAATGACATCAACTTCAGCACAATAAATTATATTTCTTGCTGGGAGGAAAAACATCTGCATTGTGGCATTTCTTTGAGCTCACTCTGTGTAGCGAACTGCCAGCTGTGCCAAGGTCTCTCTAGTAGCCAGAGAAACTCTGCAGCATATGTTCTCCTCAGGGGGTTGTTTAAAAATATTTTTGTTAGTCTTAACTTTCTGTGATAATTCAGGAGGATATCATTTAGTCTATTTTGTGTAGCATTGTGTGAGTATTTTAATGATTCCTAGCATTTTGATTTAATAAATGATTAATTTTGAGAAATTTCTATAATTACCATAAACAGGACCACCATATAAAAGGTCTGTATCCTCTGGTGCCTCTACGCTACATGTTATATGAAGAGCCACAGGTTCAGATTATAGTATGTGGTAAAACTTTTGGATGTCCTACAAAGGAAATGCACTGCACAACAAAGGAATAGAGCTACTATACTGGCCACTGATGAAAGTGAGAAGACCATGAGAGAGATCAAATCCAACTTCTTTTTGTGAAGGGAAAGAGAAACCAGTTGCATGTGCATTGATGGTAGGGAGGGAGACAATCCCCAATGTCCTCTTCATAACAGGAAATAACAGTGTTTATTGGAAACATGGTATTTGAGGAACTAGTAAACAATACTAGCACGAGACAGGCCAGTAATATTCTTCACTACGGTCTCATTTGTTTCTGTTAATAATCTTGTCAGTCGTTTATATGAATGTTGAAGATGGCTGCATGTAACACAATAAAAAGCTCAGAACTTGTTTGTTTTTGAACGTACAGGTGGACCTTTTTAAATATAAGGTCTTTATTGATGCCATTCCCAGAAAATACTTGAAATAATGAACAAATAAATTACAATACAATTAGCAGCTCTGGACTTTATTTTCTAGCAAAACCTACTGAATATTTTTTGACATGTGGGTTAAACATTTTATTCTACTCCAGCACAAATGTTTTTGTTTTAATCCAACCCCCTTGGAGATGTCCAGACAAAGAGAAGGGATGCCAAAATGAGATGTTGATCTGCCCTCATATTTTGCCAATGCTTTTACTGTATTACTGTCAGTGGAAAATCAGAGGCTTCAGAAATGTTCTGGCTGGAGAGCAAAGGAAGACTGAGGCTGCAACAGACGGAGAATCTTAAATTTAACTAAATCTTTTCTTTGCTTGAAATGGATGCAGAGGACAATGATTTGTTGTTGATCTGTACTGATAATGAGGGTGTGCGGGGTCTTTCGTGGTCTTGTTTGATATTTGTAAGTTGTGTAATAGAGAACAGTCTGAGGATTCTGGTTCAGGCAAATCGGTCATGCCGCATAGCTCCCTGAATCCAATTAAGAGTCGGAGGGGCCCAAATGGCTGTTTTTATGTGTTTTCTGTGCTGGCTGGCCTGCTGTTGGGTGTGGTGTGGCTTGCAGCGAGGTGAAGTTAAGCGCACAAACACATTCCTCCTCAAGATCCCACTGGCCTGAGCACTTCTAACAACTTGGCCAACTTCTGTGCCACTGACTAACCTTCTGCGTGCCGGGTCAAGACATTGTTTACCTGCATGTGTGTGCACTCTTTGACCTATCACCTCCCCTGCCCTCCGCCTCATGGACACTCTCGTTGTTCGTTTTAACTCATTTCCCCCTCTCATGGACCCCTTTTTTTTTACTGTTTTCTTTCTTTCTTGGAAGTTTGCTCTCTTGCTGCTTTTTCTCTCCCTCTCTTTTCCTAATGAGCAATGTCTTGCTAACTTGTGCTCTACACCAACTCTTGCATCAAACATAATAGCGGCACCCCGCTGACCTCATTACAACAGATTTACATCTATGCCAGCCAGTTTTTATACTGGATCAGACATGATCACATTACCTCGGTATTAAAGTGAAATCATTTAGATGTGTGATTTAATCACACCACTCATTCTTTCTTTTTGTCTTCCTCTTTGCAGTAACTGGCCTTGGTGTGGGTGTTGTGTTCTCCGTCCTTCTCTTTAAACGTAAGTGCTCTTTCTTAGGGAAAATGGTAAAGGCAGGGTTGTTTTGTTTTTTAGAACATTATGGGTTAATGTTTTTTTCCCCCAGGTCGCACATGGCCTGTTATATTTGGTTCAGGTTTGGGACTGGGCATGGCATATGCCAACTGCCAGCATGACTTTAAGTCCCCATACCTGATTCATGGCCGCATGATTAAGGTGAGTACAGAGGGTGAAATCTATTGTTTGTTAGACGTTGGTGGCACACTAACACATCATGCTACATGATTTTGTGTGTGTTTGTTTACAGGACCAGTAGTGAAGGACTAAAGAAGAGGATTTGCCATGAAGTTGCTTATCCGTTTTTATTCTGTTATCCTTGTGGGTTATTTTGCTGCTTGTTTCAGTCCTGGCACTAATGTCCAACGTTGCCCACATTGTGTTTATCAAAGGGCAGTCGATGTATATTTAATAAAGTGATTATGGAAAACTCTCTCTCTTTCTCTCTTTGTTTTTCTGTGTGCATGTTGGAGAAGAATGAAATGTGGTTTGAGGGTGGGAGGTAATTTTGTGTGTTAATGAGCTGGGAGACTCGAACTCCTGCTGTTTTAGAATGAGGGCCAGGTTCAGCATCTGCAGCCCTGTTAGAGAGTGGGAGGATGAAAAGTTGCACAGAACGATGAAATAAAGAAAATACAGTTGGTGGATGGAAACTAATGCTATAGTGTTGAAATAGACTAGAAAGTTATATTTGCGTGACATGAACTCTGTCATATAAATGGTATCAGCAACCAGTTTCTCTTTTTATACATGTAGGTTTCTTTGAAAACCATAAATGGGTAGATTCCTTTCTGAAAGGGAAGTAACCCTATCGGGTTTTCACTCATGTTAGTCCAAGCATTTGCACAGTATTTCATGGTTTGTAGTCCTTTTTTAAGTTGCGTGAGTTGGACAAGAGTGTTTGCTGTGACCATGACTGTTTTCATCCCAGGGAGTTGGAAAAGCACACGTCTCCATATCAGAAGGAATCTCTTACGTCTTGTGTATTCATTGGCCGTGTGTCTGTTTGGCGCAATTGTTTTGAGTGTGATTGATCACTTATGTGTGGTTGCATGGGCCTGCTAGGAGAGAAGAGGTTTGTGTGAGCGCGTGCACGCGCACACATTTATCCAGCCCCCTGGTGAAGCAGAATCCATGGAATGCAGAGGAATGCCATTTCTGGACGGGAGCTCAGTCTTATTACAAACAGGTGAGTTCTGCACTTTGCACTCTGAACATAACACATGGTTTACACTTTCACTTCAAAGAAAATATTGGCACAAGCATGCTCTCTATTACACACATTTTTTCTCTCCATCACAGTAACAGTTTTCTCAGCAATGTAAGCACATAATGAACAATGTCAGAAATTAAGCCATGTCACTCGTCCCCTGTCCATTAAAATATTTGTTTGCAAGTGAAGCGTGAAACAGATATGGGTGCCTATGGACACAGGCCAGGCTGAACATCTGTAAGCAAGGCTGCACTGGTAGGATGAAGTGCAGGAATGGGGTGTGTGTGTGGGAGGGTGGGGTATGTGTGTGGGAGGGTTGGGTGTGTGTGGGAGGGTGGGGTGGGGACCAGTGACACAGCTGAGGTGTTATAGGGTAGCCAAAACCCATAGCCCATACCTGTCTCTGCCTGTCTGAAAATATCTCCATGATGAATCAAATGTACCAGTCTATTAATGCTACTTAATCACATTTGTTCATCTAATGGCTCAAAACTGTTCAGTCAGTGTTGCTAAATGTCTGGTGTGAAATTTAAGATGCGATGTGTACTGCTGCATAACTCCAGCTTGGAGCTGCTGCTGCTGCTGATACCTTTAAAAGCCAATGGTCATTGTACTTTACTGGAGAACAATTTGAGGCACATGAACTTTAGATTTTATTTTGTGCAGCTATAATTTTCAGATGGAAATATTGTACTCTTTGCTCCACTGCAGCACATTTACAGCTGTAGTTAACATTTTTGCAGATAAAGACTCGTGAAATATGATGCATTGCTGTAGTTCAAACTACACAACAGTAGACTACGGCCATATCAAGTAGTTAGACTTGGCACCACATTGACCAGTCACAACCAGTGGTGGAGGAAGTATTCAGATCTTTTAGTTAAGTCAAAGTAGCAACTGTAAAAATACTCAATTACAAGTGAAAGTCAGGCAGTGAAAATCTTATTTAAAAATGTACTTATAGGTATCAAAAATAAAAGTATGCAAGAAAAATGCCCCGTGATTGTTATACTATTATTATATATCACTTGATTATTATTACTGATGTATTAATGTGTAAGTAGAAATGTGTACTTAAGAGCAGCACTTAAAGTAAATGTACCTACACACAAGTCTAATGCTTTCTATTACTTGAAATACTTTTGTGCATTTTGCTTCTAATGCTTTTGGACTTTTACTGTTCAAGTGAAACTTTTACAGAACTTATAAGGGAGCATAATTTAACATTGTGGCGTGTCTACTGAATGCTACTGTCAGTAGTTTTGAGCCAGAAAAGGCATCATATTCCACAGCCCAAATGGTAGGCTCCATATTCCCATTTACATAGGATTTTTATAGAGCCGACTCACAGGTCAGCAAAACCAGGCAACATTTTGCCTTCCAGCAACTCATGAGTCTGTCAGTGGTTTCACTCCAAACACAGGCCTGCTGAGGGGCCTTAATTAGATCAAGTTGTCATGAGCTTTTTAGTCTAACCTGCTATTTATATCATTTCAACTTCCTAAAGGTGCTTTAAATGTTGAGGGAAAAGTGTTAAAGAAAAGGAATCAGAGCATCGATTCACATCTATTTTCCAGTTCATCATAGTGTTATTAGTGTTTCAATTTTATAATCTTAAAACTTAGCCATGTTAGTAAAGTAATGCCAGATGTATCTGCAAAGTTAACGCATGGCTGTAAATATGCCCTATTTGTGTCATTTTGTTTTACTTGCATCTTTGTCCTGTAAATCTGATCTGCGGTCTCGCCTCGCTCCTACTTAGGGAAACATTTGAAACCTTCCCAACAGTTTCCCTCCCTCCCCGTTTTCTTTCGTCCAGAAACGGCACAGCAGGACCCCTGTCTGAGGGCTCAACCGCGCCTAACCCCTGCTACAGAGTTTTACAACAAAAGGCAACAACTTGGAAAGTGTTTTTCAGTGGAGTTACATGGGAATTTAACAGTGGACGGGAGGAGAACAAAGAGGAGGGACGGTCTGAGCTGATGGACTCGGAGATGAGATAGCGCTCATAATCTACATCTCCCCATCCTTCCCCGTCGGACGCTTCTTTCTTTCTTTCCGGATGATGTAACTGTTTTATGACAGACTGGGATCGGATTTATCCTCGCAGCGCAAGGAGTGCTCACATTTTCCTTTAATTATCAGCGCACGGTGATATTTGACTGCAAGACGCATCCTCTGGTTTTAGGGAGCCCGTGTCCAGGTTTCGGTGAGGGGCTCAGCTCAGCGGGACGTTGCGCAGTGCTCAACTGGCTGTTCCCCGGGGGTCGGTGAGCGGTGGTAAGTGTGTCAACTACGGCCGCTGTTGGGGCTCGTTACTTGTACATCATTACTCGTTATTAGTTTGAAAAGTAACGTTATAAATACTCTTGTTACTGTATCATCCTCTAAGAGCTGCTATCCAACACGTTACGGCACTTTTTCTACTAGCTAGATTACTTTTCATGCGTTTGTTAACGTGCTACACTTGTTGAAAATGACGGTTGCAACTTCTCCCACTTTCCGAAGTAACTCGAGGAAAAAAACCCAGTGATCTCCCCGGTGAACTATCAGGGAAATCACTTTTTCCTAAACTATATGGCTAAATTGAAGTGGACAGTGTGATAAATAAAAGAAAACCAGAAAAGGAAGATTTCTTGACAACTATTGTATGAGCCGTTAAACTGAACTTGAGAGAACTAAGCTAACTGACGTTAACGTACGTTACGTTACGTTACGTTACGTTACTGGATACTGATCCGTTACGAGAGACTGCGATAACACACTATCCGAATTCATAGCCTATTTAAGCGTTTTAACTATTTTGGGGACTGTTCTGGGACAAATTACCAATTTGAAACTGTGCTGTACTGAATTTAATACCGTATTTAAAACAGTAACCAATCCGTTACTGTAACGCGTTACCACTTTAACGCTAATATCCACAGGGTGCTCAGTCTGTAGAGTGTCTAGAAAGAAAGTAGCCTGAACTCTTGAAGTCTATCAACAAAAAAAAAAGGATAAATATTTATTAAATCAAGTCCTTCCCCCTCACAACAGCACATCCCAGCAGCCCCTTTATCTTTTCTAAGGAGAGCTCTATTGATTCAGGCTGCTTGTGTCAGAGGCATATGGAAGTGCTGAAAAGAGTGTGTAAAGGAGTCGACGTGGGTGACCACTGGACACTTTTTTTTTATAAGCAGCAGGAGAAAACGATTTTGTAGGTTGTAAATGACGTGACTGGTTGAGGCATTTTTAAAGAAGAGAGTGAAACAGAGCAGGGGACAGACTTAGAGTCAGGTGGTATAGAGCAGACATTTGCCTCCCTCCCCCATTGTATTGTCTCTTTTGGGACAATATGAACCCAGTATAATGTTTTCTCTGCAGCTGGTGATTCAGATAATTAAGAATGTGTCTCTTTTAATCATTCAAATGAGCCAAACAAGATGGCTGGACCAAATATGAAGCACAGGGACCTCTGGGGTTCAAGCTGCTAATCACCAGGAAGTTGTCAATGCACATCTGCAGGGATATGCAAAATTCACATTTTGTATTAACTGCAAAACCAGACAATATGTGACCAGTAGACATCGGAAAACATCAAGAGATTTTGTGACCACTCTTTTGAGTGTGTGTTTTTGTCTGGAACAAGGATAACAGAGCGGTAACATGCTGTGGTTTTCTGCCCCTTTAGGTGCAGTCATGTGGCAGAGGATTCAGATTTGCTGCGCACTGTTTGCACTGTATTCAGCTGCACCGCCTGCACACATCAACCGCCTGGCGCTGTTCCCTGACAAGAGCGCCTGGTGCGAAGCCAAGAACATCACACAGATAGTCGGGCACACGGGATGTCAGCCTCGCTCTATTCAAAACAGGTCAGGATGAAGGCCCTCTCTGTCTCTCTCTCACACTCCGTCTGACAATCTCTCAGTGCAGCTGAAAAAAAGTGATTAGTCCGGAAATGTCTAGATGTCAATAAGTTGCTTTCCTCAGAGTTATGCCTCATTCATGTTGTAGCCCACAATGGGGTTGGTACTGACAAAGTGCTTTACTTTGTATCAGGGAACTTCAACTTAAAGTACCACACTACAATGATTGTGCTCTCTTATAGTCAGCTTACTATACAAACACATATATTTCATGTTATTACCAACCATGATTTTAAACATTTTTCTACCTTACAGGAAGTTATTTTGTTTTAAATTTAGTGAAGTATGAAAATAAACTTGCAGAGACGTTACATTAAATCAGTTGCTGCCTGCATGGTTGGAAAACTGCATTTAAAAAACTGCAGGCACTGATATTAAAGGATAATGCTTGGCAAAATTCACATGTTTCTTATTGTCAACAAATCCCATGTAAAGACAAAAACCAACAATGTGTTTGCATGTGCCTCGCAATACTTTCTGACCTTCCTAACTTGTCTGTGGGATGCAGCAGCAATCCCATTGGTTTCCACTGAAGACGTGATGAATATATACTTTTCATTTCACAAAACTAAAACAGCTGGGCACTGTAGTTTTCAGCAAACAATACTCAAACAGGAGTAAATAGTGCATTTATTGGGGACTATTTCAGCCGCTGATTTCTAACTCTAGCGATTATTTACAGCGGCAGGACAGTGTATGTGGAATCGACTCAAAATAAACTACAGTGCCCATGTTCAGGTTAATGAAGGAACACCAGTGCAACAATGTGGCTCAGTGATGTGTTTAGAATGGTTTTTGGACAACAATGGCTTTGGCGACACAGAAAAGACTTGCTAAAAGGATCACTTCATTGTTTGTGTTGTTCTTTTAATGGTATTTGTTGACAATAAGAAAAAAATAGAATAGCACCAGACTTATCCTTTATTTAAGTGTGCCTGATCTGTCAAACTATAACACTGTGGTCCTTACAAACAATTTCTTTACTGCCTTCAAGTTATTTGACTGAAAGCATACAGTTGGGTTAAAGTTCATTATTTTAGTATCTCACTCAGGAAACGTTGATATGTGTTCTTCCCTAAGTTTTGCACACTGCTTCCCATGTTTAATAGTATTTGGGGGAGAGGACACATTCTCATCATGTTAATCATGATTTTCATTTATAATCAGAAGCTGATTGACCTAACATTCATGAATAACAAGTCTCTATTTTGTGACTGCGTGTTTGGCCCGAGGCTACCAGGCATCCACAGCTCTTTCATACACAGGCACGAACGGCGTGCAGTTGAGTCAAGCATGTCGTGTCTGTAGGCACAATGAAAGTAATGCACTCTGTCCTCCTCACAGAGCTTGTCTGGGCCAGTGTTTCAGTTACAGCGTCCCCAACACGTTCCCACAGTCAACGGAGTCTCTGGTGCACTGTGACTCCTGCATGCCTGCCCAAACACAGTGGGAAGTGGTAAGAGTTATTGCACATTAGCTCATGTAGCGAGCACACACCAACACTGACTTGTCACACTCACACACAAACCACCAAGTTTCCAACATGAAAGATGGCAATCACTGTTCACTGGCGAACACAGAGCAGGAGAAGAAAAAACGTAAATGTAGGATTTTGAATAGATTCCTGTCACAAATTCTGCGGTTCCCTGTGAAGCTTAAGCCTGTGTTTTATATTCCTCTGAAGTTCATTGTCCCTCTCAGCCAGAAGGAATCCAGTCGACAACAAAGGCTTTGTAGTGAGGTGCATGTAGTTTGGAAAGCTGCCAGGTAAGCTAGGCGGGTGGGACCACAGGTGAGGTCGCCTCATGTTTCAGTGGAAAATATTGTATCTCTTGGAGTGAACTACTGTTACCTGATAGATTCATTCATTTTCTTGCTATTTTTGTTGCACGAGAAAGGCCAGAGAAAGTGCATTTACGCTCTCACCTTACTTCTAATTATCTGGAAATTGATGTTTATGTCTGTGGTTATGATTGTTGTTGCAGGACTTTAAACAAAATTCAGTTGGAAACAAAACAAAGTCGGTTCTCATGAAAGAGGACACCGCTCCATGCTGGTTTGGCACTTGTGGTAGATCTTGATAAAATAGCTGAATCATCATTTTCGATGGGTAATGGAAACAGTGAGGGGAAGTTGTGTGAGGCATGGAGAGCTAGAAGAGCTTGTGCAACACTGAGGTTTACAGGGTGCTTGTGTATTTTCTGTTTATGTATTTCCCAATATTTCTTTATTCCAATGACAATACAATCATAGTTTCTTGGCATGAAAATACAACAAAGCAAAAACACAACAGAATCTGATGGCGGGTGGGACCAAACACACACACACACACACACACACACACACCCATCCACCCATATATAGCAATATGTACATATTGTAAAAATCGGATTTCCAAATATTATATCATATATATTTGTATTTCCATTATCAATCACCAAATACAAATAAATAAGAAGTAAAAGTGGAATATAACCCAAAGAAAATCCCTCTCCTTACCAAGTTAACAGTAGTTTAGTTTCAGTGTCACTCACTCATTTTGTGTTCTCACACCATTTATAGTAAAAATAAATATAATAACAAGTTCAGAATATTTTTTTTAATTTTATAAAGGAGATAATATTGTTCTCTCACCTTTTAGTGTTTTTAATTTGTTTTGTTTGCTTTGTTTTGTTCGGCAGGAAAGAAAGTATTATTCGGATTCAGCAACTTCAACTTCTCCTGAAGGAAATTCAGTTTGCAGAAAGACAGGCGTTAAACACACAGGTCACAGGAATACAACGAGATATGTATATATATGAAAAATAATGAGTAAAAATAGAATATTAAAAAATAAATATACTTGTAAAAAGTTAATAACAGCAGCAGATCAAGCCAAAAATAGAAACACTATTACTTTTCAGTGTATAACAAAGTGAGAAGACCAAGACCAAATATGGAGCCAAATAAAGCTCAGATACATACATACATATATATATATGTATTTGTATGTATTTATTTGCGTGTGTGCGTGCTTGTGTGAACAGGTGACTCTGGAGTGCCCGGGCAGTGAAGAGTCTCCTCGAGTGGATAAGTTGGTGGAGAGGATCTTCCACTGCAGCTGCCAGTCCTGCAGTAAGGAAGGTGCCCAGGAGGGGGCGGTGATGCAGCTGTACCCGGCAGACAACATCCTGGACTCTCCGTCTTTATCAGACACCCTCAGCGGCGCTCAGTCTCACCCTCTGCCCCCTTCAGACACACACTCTAACAAGCGTGCTCACCCACACACAGACCATCACACACTGCCACATACATCAGACGGAGGGTAGGCCCCCGTCGCTCGTCTGACTCTTTTTGTCACTTTGCTCGTCTCTTCTGCCCTCTCTACTCTCCTCCACACCAATGTACCAATGTGTAGTATTGTAAAGGCACTTTGAAAATTTGGCTTCACTTTGTGTTTTAAAAGTTTCTTTAAAGGCACACACACACATTCACACTCACAAAGTCATGCTATCAGATTACACTCTATTGTATATAAACTCGTACAAACGCACCAGCCTATGCGCTCTTTTTGTTTGCTGATAAAACTTGCATATGTGTGCATCCAGACATGACTATAGTCTGTTAACAAGCTGTAGTCTCATTACCTTTAATCTGCTTTAATGCAATAAATTCTATTCTTGTGATAACTGCCCCTTTGTGTTTTGTCGTATTGGCACAAGTGCTAGTTAGAAAGTGTCATTTGTGTTGAACCAAAGAAATATCCACAGCTTCCTTTCACTGGTTCTAAAAATGAAGCTGTGTCTTTATTGTCATGTGGCTGCTGTGTGGGTTCGGGCCATAGCACACGATATTGTTTTCTTTTTGATCAACAACACTCCAGTCATGGACGAACATTTAATAAATGTTGGTGCTTGCTGGAGCACAGAAGAGCTGCATGATGGGAAAAGACCCTGCTGTTCGCTGCTTCACTGGTCTGAATCTGATCTCACTGTGCCAGAAAGTTTAATGAGATGCTGTGCTGGAAAGCCACAGAGAAATTTTCACCCAGATACTTTCACTTGTTTATCCATGTGGTTCATGATTTGTGCCTTTTAAAGTCCAGCTAATATCAAGTGTGTATCTTACAAAGAGCAGGATTACACTCTTTGTATTTCTACAGACGGTGTTTACTGGCTGAGCTGCAGTGGAGAGATAGTAACACAAAGAGGGAGTTTCTTACTCAAAAAACTGTGACTTTCGAAGATAGCCGCTTGATTTGGCTAACTCACACTGCTGATTTTGTCCCTTATCTTGAACACTGGAGTCACGTTAGGAAGGGATCTCTTCACAGCCAGTATGGAGACAAATGATCACAGCAGCCAATAACACTTTCAGTGTATACATGGGCATGTGAGCATTGTATGAAGATATACCTTTGAAGTACAATGTTGATTCAGAGTGGAAAAAGTATGCAGCAGAGGGCCAGATTCAGTTCTCTTTGAGGTTCAACATGGGATAATAATTGGCACTAAATTGGAATGAAGTTTTCTTTATTTTTACGCTTTGTGCTATAAAGTAAACATAACAATATATGGTAACACTTTATTTTACAGGTTTGTAAGTTCTGATTCACTACTCCTAAAAACGTCCATAAAGTTTTCTGGAAGGAGATAAGTAATTTGGTACAAACTTTAGGGAAAATAGAGACGGTGTTCAACTGATACACTTTCAATTAGTTAATTTCAGTTAATCACTAATATAACCTAAGCAGTGAACAGCAGGTCAGCTGAACATGTCTACAGACAAGCATACGATTCAACATTAAGTTTCTAATAATGACTGACTAATAAATGAAAAATTTCTTGGGTTGAAAAGGAGCGTTTTCTTTCAAATCTTATTTTCTCTACATTTTGTGCTAAATTAATTGTTTCTAGGAACCTTTCTAGAAAATTGTCTGTAAAAATTCAGACCTGGGCTTTACTACTGCTACTAATACTTTTATTGTGGAATGCTGACATGATGTAACTTGTTTCAGTAACAACACATAATAAATTATATGAACATTAATAATATAATCACATAATTATTTGATGTTGTAACTGATGATAGCACAGGTAGTGAAAGTGCCAACAAATCCCACTCTGATGCATTGGACAGTTAAATGCTTACAAACGATAGGTGGGTGGGTGGGTAGATACGTAGATAGATGATTGCCTTTTAACAGCATAATTGTTGCTCATGTGCTACTTGTTGACCTTAAATGCTATTGGACTAAGATGAATTACCATGGCAACCTGCAGGATGCTGTTCAGTAAATTAATGGTGAGGGACCTCATGCATGGCTCGAGGCTGAGAGTGACAGAACCAGAGGTGGACGCACAAAGCTTCATGGTCCTAAAAGGAAATAAATGGAAGATGTTCCGTTCATGGTCTGCTGGGTTACGTAAGCCGAACGTCACACGAAACAAATGGAGGACATTACTGAAGAACACTGTTTGAAGTGGCTGCCAAGAAAATATATGTGCGTCTGTGCTACATTTAGTTTAAAAAGTTCACAGACAGTCCAGCAGATGTCAGCAGATGTTACAGGTAGAGACTGGAATGGTTATATTTTCTGTACGCCTCTTTTCAACTTCCCAAAGCCAGACAACAAACAAACCAAGCAACAACGTCTTCTCCACAGCATCTTTCCTCTCCTTCATCGATCATTCCCTCATCTCTGTCTCTACGTCCAGGCAGTATCTTCTCGTCAGCTCTGTCCCATATCCTCCCATCTTTTTCTCTTGTTCTGTGTAATTAAATTTGAACAGCGAAAGGTTGACTGTCTGCCTGTGCTGCAAAACAAATCGATCATCCGCCTTATCTTGCCGCCACACAGCTGAAAATGCTCTGAGATTGGTGAAAAGCAGACTGCAGAGGCAGAAACATTTCTGAGCATATCACAGCGTATTGTCATATATTAACTTGTTTATCAAGCTTCGATTTAGTTTCAGTCCCTTTAAACTTTTACTGTGCTTTGTTCTCAGGCTCATACACACAAGCAGGCTTATCATCTTTCACCTGGTTCAAAACACTCCTCATTTCTTTCCTTATAATACATGCTGTCTGTTACAGTTATTTTGATATAATGTTGATCTGTGGGAGAGTTACAGGTGCACACGCTTTGCAGCATGTGTGACCTCTATGAATTGAAGTGCACCCTAATCTCATTTACCTGATTGTCTGACTAAACTGAAATATGTAAACCTCAGCAAAAGTCACTTGACTGGACAGATAACAAGATGAACAGGTCTGGGCTACGAGCCGCCTTTAGAATAATTTAGTACGGCCTATTTTAGTTATTATTTAAACAGACAAACGTACCACAATACCAACACTGGCTCTATAGAATTAGTTAATTGTTAAAGAGTAACTTAACACCAGGATGAAAAGCAGTTTGTCTCTGGTTGAAAGTTTCAAGGCTGTTGCACCTCAGACAACACCCAACAGTGATGTCACGGTGTACTGACCACACCCTGGAGTACACTTCTACATCACTGTAACAAGGTGAGAAGTTAGACCACTGGAGGTGAACAAAAATGAGATTTTGAGCTCCAGTTAAGTTGCTTCTTAAGTGCTAACAAGCTTTCCATTGCCAACAGAGTATTAAAAATACTTTCCCGCTGCATCCAAAGGTTTGCCTTTTAGGAAACTTTACAACCATTTAGTGCATATTTAAGGACGTGTCAAATAAAGCTTAAAGAAATAGTAGTACAGTTTTCTAATGACGCATACTTTATAAATGGTATAAAAGTTGTCACTAATGGCATTAACTAATTCTTTATATATCAGTTGTATCACTTTCTTTGTTTTTTATATGATAAGAAATCATTTATAAATGTTGGTAACCCATGAATAGGTGCTAATTGGTTTCTCATTTTTTAATAAGCCACCAGTCTACAGTACATGCACAAGTGTTAGTAATTCATTTAAAAATCATCAAGTTTGCAGTTGTGAATTCTAAATAACGTTTAAATAAGTTGGTAAATTGATTGATACAATGTTCCACAACCTGGCAACCCAAAAGTTGTTCTTATTGACATAACTATATGTACTATATGTATAAACCATTGGTAAATTAAGCCATTAGCTGAAACGTATACATCCTTTATAGAGGGTTACGTGTTGCCAGAAAATGTACAGCAATGGCGTCAAGTGTGACACCCACGCCACCTATTCGTGGTCCTTTTTCTTTTCACATTATTTGGTGTTAATTCCTGGTTTGCATGTTAGTGCAGTGTGCTCTGTTAAAACCAAAGACATTTCGATTTCTAACTGTTGCTTTTTTGTGTGTTTGAAATGTTGGAAATGTAACTTTGGTGCGACCGCGTGAGCGCGCGCTTAACGGTAGTGCGCGCGGCCCGGAGTGGCTCGCTCCCACAGACTCACAGAGGCTCCTCACAGCAGCATCACTACAGCAGCACAGGGTCCAACTCACAGGTGCTTTTCTCCGCTGCTGTTTAAAAACAAAAGTATTAATTATATTTTGTACTGAAACTAAGAGCTCCGGGTCGATCACCGGCAGAATATTTCAACAAACACAAACACACCCGAGGGATTAACGGGATTTGAACTTGGAGGTAGGCAACACAATTCTCCATCATAGCGTGTTGTTTAAAGATGCTTTATTATAGGATACATAGAGCTACTCTATCACATGGATTAATGTTTGTGACACCATGGTTTAACAGTTTCCAGGCAGAAAAGGCAGAGTAACCAAGTCTAAACTAGAATACAAACAGAAAATATACATTATTTTATCCATCAAAGGTGAAAACAAAGCGAAACATGTATTCAGTTCATGATGAAGCTGTGTTGAAACTGCTCTGAGAGGAGCAGGACGTGTAGTGTGATGCAGAACAGCTCTGGTCTGCAGCTCAGCAGGAGGTTCTTCAGGTGAAAAGGTTTCGGATTGATTCAGTTAAACATGGATCGTGTTGGCCTACTCTCGATCGATGAGATAGACCGGAGGAGCGTGGGAAGACAGCTAAAGAGTATGTGTAGGCCTACGTGTGTGGAGTCAAAGCAGGCTATAGGATCCTCATTTACATAGTCTAATGAGTTATTGGCTGCCTGGATGGAAAAAAGAAGAGGACAGTGAGGGGACATGGACTCTGTCTGTGCCTCACTATATTTACGGCTTTAAAATTCAGCATTAAATGCAACAATATGGAAAGGAAACATAGGCTACACTTAGGTGTTTTTTGTGTGTGATTCAACATGAAAGTGATGAAAAGCTAAGCAATTGGTTGATTTAATGTGCAAATGTTTTAAAGAGCTTTATTTTCCATTAACTGAATACAGATTTTCACAATACACACAATTTAAAAATGCACATAATGTTTTAGCACCTCGTCCTTGTACAATTGTTACATCTCTTTTGCATTCATTAAATTCAATCTTTCTGTCTCAGGATGTGCGGTATGGACGGGGAGCTGGACGGTGGCGGTTCAGGCGAGGAAGAGAAAGAGGAGGAGTTCTGGATGGGGGAGGGAGTGAAGATGCTGCCCCCTCCCGTGGCCCACAGCGGGGGCAGCGCGTGGGGCAGCCGCAGGGGCAGGTGCGGCTGCGTGGCCTGCGGGGCAGGTCTCGTCCTCTGGAACCTGTGTGTCGTCTTGGCCAGCGCTCTGCTCCTGGCTGTGGTCTTCTCTGTGGTGCTGCTGCCTGCAATGCTGCTGCTGTACGTCGGTTTCCTCTGTCATTCCAGGGTGAGTTGTCCATAGCACTGTCGTCTCAAGTTAAGATATAGCACTCTGTTGTTTATTCTCTTTGTAGCAAGGACAAGCTGAGAGGAAAAGTTTAGTGATATTCTAGTTGACAGCTGAGCATCAGCTTGCATCTGAGCTAATCCTGGCCCTGGATGGTTAGACTGATCAGTCTATAATATCAGACACGGGATAGCTTTTAGTGCCAGGAATCACAATGGATACAGTGTCAATGTGAAATAATAGGATAAAGATTTGAGATATCTGAGTTGTGCAATAAGATCTTTTGCAGTTTATTACATTTTGTGCCACAAATTATGTTCCCAAATATTTGTCATTTTGTCTCTGTTTGTCTTATCTAATAAGATTAAGTTTCCACTCACTTACTTTGCAGCAAATGTGACTGTCAACTGAGTGAACAACATTATCATGCAAATTACATTTTGTATGCAAACTGAACACAGTGGAACAACTGTTTCTATATAAACCTCCACAATATCCTGATTCGTCGGAAGCAAACACACAGAATACAGCGTGTGAATGACTGTGCTACTATATGTATTTGTATCAAGATTTAATGCCTTTTAATAATCTAGAAAAAATATATACTTATTGACTAATAATCCTCACAAGTTTAGATCATATAAACAACTAATCACCGTGCTCGACGGGTCCTTAAAAGCCTCATTATTGTCCAGATACACATACCATGTAATTGCAATGTCTCAGGTTCGATTCCAGGTTGGGACCTCTGTTGCATGTCATCCCTTTCCTCTTTCCACATGTTTCCTGCCTATTTCAACTTTCATCTATCACGTGACAAATGTAAAACCAATAGCTTGAAATTGCTTACTCTGCCGTTTGAGTCCTGGAGGGAACCTTTGTCGCATGTCATCTCCATCTTTATCATTTCCCGATGTTTCCTGTCACTCTGTACTGTCAGCTAACGTACCTTCAGTTGATGATGGTTGTCTGTTAGTCTCCCTCATGTTCCCTCATGTGTTTTAGCGACTTTCAGCTCATTGTTTTGGTTTTACGGCTCTCAACTGTACTGTTTTGGTTCATTCTCACCGCTCTCATCATCATTGTTTACAGCCACATCAAGTGCATGTTTTCAGCGAAACAAAGCAAAGGACAGACAGACACAGTTAGTGACTCGCTGGTGAACATAGCGGGGCATTTAGCAGCTAAAGAGCCAGATTTTTTTTCTCAGGAGTTGATGGAGACCAAAACAGAGCTAAAAAGAGAGGGAATATTAGTCTTACATTCATCATATATCAAACACGACTCCAAATTAATGAAAAATGTTGCTCCATAACTGCTGGATAAGTAAATATGCAACTTAGAACTTAAAATGTGATGATATGTCAATGTTGTGTTTTAGCTTGTTTCTGCTGCCCCCAAGTGGCTAAAAAATGCAGGTTTAAAAAGATAGCGCTCTGTGCCAAGCAAAGAGCCAAACAGTATGTTTATAAATTATTTACAAGGAGGAATCTGCACTACTCCTACCCACCCAGCCTCCTTTAACTGAGCTGGAAGTTTGGGCATGTAAGCCCATGTCATTTACAGAAACTGGGAGGGTTATCTCTCATGAAGACACAGCCTTGAGGGAAAGTCTTTTTGGCAGCATACGCCTAACCGTGACACCTTCTCCACAAAGTTGTTCAGGCTATGGTTTTTATTATGAACAACAAGCTCATCCGAAAAGATAATGACTCAACTCGAATGCTGGAGCCTGTCAGACGGTATTTGTTGTAATGAGGTGAGGAGATGGGCGCGGTGAGTCACATGAGGTGCAGACAGATCATCAGTAAAACATGGTGAGCCTAGCCAGACATCATGCCAGATTATGATGTGACGATCTACAGCTCTGTCTTTGGCTCACCTGACACATCATAACATTACATCCCACCTTTGAATCCGCTGATCCTTCTGCCAGAGACCCTGATTGTCTCGGTTATGAATAATTTGGTCTCTGAAGGTGCAGCCGCGTATGACAGAGCAGACAAATTAAGAACATGCAAAGTGTGTGCGTGCAACAAGACTATGATTATGACTAGGGCAGAACAAATGTCAGTTCAGAGCAAACAGAGAGTTCTCCCTTATTGTGGCGACAGACTGAACATGGAGAGAAGGACCCACTGAGAAGGTTAGACCGTCTGATTTGGTGCACCAGATGTGCACAGACACACTGGCAGCACGACGAGGAGGGAAATGTAGTCAGTGAAAGCACAGTGTGCACTTGACAGAGGTGTGTCTGTGTGTGTGCTCGTGTGTGTTTGTTAAACACTGCTGTTGCTAGGGTACATTTGTAGGAGGCAAAGTTCCTTTTGAAAAAGCTCATTTTGTCATTTTGAGTGTGTCTGAGTGAGTTTGGCAGAGAAAAGGAGATAATGTGCTTGTACTTTATGTGTCATGCGTGTGTTTAACCCTGGTGTACGCTCTTGTGAGGATGTCACTGTGTAGTTCTGCAGCTGCTAACCATCATGTGCACTCTGATCTCACCCCTCGCTCTTTCCCTCCTTATCCACTCATTGTTTTGTTCTTTTCCTGCCTCTTTTACATGTTTCTTTAGTTTCCATCTCTTTCTCTCTGGCCTCCCCCTGCTCATCTCCTCCCTCTCGCTTGCCGTCACAGGTGACTGACAGCTCGGAGAGTTACTGACAGCTACTGAGCCACTTCTTATCTGAACTGTAGAGGGAGTCTGGGAGAAACTCTGTCACAGCCCACTACCCACACGGTCCCCCTTCTGCACCCTGAGCATATGCAGACACACACATGCACACACGTAATCATACCTAGCCAATGACAAATCCTACCTATTTGCTTTTTGATAGAAGAGAAGCTGCTGATGCCAAAATGTTCATCATGTCCTCTGGAGCCCTTCTGTCTACTCTTATGATCCCCTCTATGTTTGCCCTCGTAGGTCCTTGACGCGCCCTCTGCCATCTGCCACTACCTTGACGACAACAGCTGCTCCGCCCTCATCATCCTGGGCTTTGTGATGATGTCGCCGCTCGTGGTCGTGGCAGCCGCCGTCTTCTGCGGGCTGCTCCGAAGGTTCCGACTCCTGCTTCTCATTCAGCCGATCACACGTGCCTGGTACCGAGGGTGGCTGCTGGACTGGGCGGGCAGCATCCACGCCTGGGTCTGATCGAGATGAAACAGGAGGCGCTGAGGGTCGGAGATGCTAACAGAAGGGTGTAAGTGTAAAACAACCAGAGAGATACAGGGGGTAGACAAAATAACAGAAATACCCCACAAATCAATATTGTATATTGTAATAAATAGTGCTACAATAAATCCTACCTGTCTTAGTTTTGTCAAGATTGTGTCAGAGACATGTTGACTCAACTAGATGCTACGTTTTAAAGAAATAGTTTGACATTCTGGGGAATATGCTTAGTCACTTTCTTGCCGATAGATGAGAAGATCAATACCACTGTCATGTCTATATGATAAGCAAGGCTGAGTGGCGGCGCCGTATCCAGCTCTCTAATTCTTCCATGGGTTTGACGAATTATTTCTTGGCTGGGTGTAGTAACTTCCTGGAGTCTCTGCTGGTTGCCTGGCAACCTCACAGTGTCAGCAAGACTCCTGGTAGTCTGTGCTGATGCCAACAAATAGTTTTAGCACTTAACCCCCCTGTATATAGGAGTATGTAGGAGATATAACTTCTTAATTAGTGAGCTTCAGAGTTTGTTACCTTGGACAGAGCCAGGCTAGCTGTTTCCCCCTGTTTCCAGTCTTTGTGCTAAGCTAAGCTAATCACCTCCTCATTCAATCCTTATACTCAATGGACAGATATGAGAGCTGCGTTGCTCTTCTCATGAAACTTTCAGAAAGAAAGCAAATAATTGTATTTTCTAAATGTCTAACTATTCCTTAAAGACCAAGTTTGTAGTGTTGTTGTACTGGGTTGTGTATTGAAAGGTGTCTCGATTATTTTGTCTACCCCCCCCTGCAGGTCATTTTGTGATTTGTTGAGAACAAGAAAATAAGATTGTGCTTAAGTTCATTGTAGCAATTTCCACCTCAGTCTAATTTGTCTTTATTTTAGAAACAGAATAATTTTCAGTGATTCGTGGAGTGACGTCTTTGTACTTTAACCTCGCATACAAAGATCACAAAACATATCCTGCACTCATTTGATCTGAGGGAACAAAATGTATCTTGGGACAGGCCAGAAAATAATGCTATTCAAATCATTTTTGTAAAATGAAGTATAAATGTAGGATTTTCATATCAATATTGCAATAGCACGATAGCTTGTCATTTTCTTTTGACAAGGTAGTTTGAAGAGAGTAACACATCACAAACTGGTTTATTATGGTAGTATTTAATTGTGATTTGTAGCCAACTATGTTGACATGGTTACATGTAGGACTTTCTCAGAAATGTATTGCTGTGAATTTATTTGTGGTTGCACATTAGAAGTCTAGCAAAAAGTCAAAACATAATTGCAAACATTAGATTTGTTGGTCTGCTTTGAGTTTAACTTGGCCCAGTATGTTGGGCTCAATTCCCTCGGGCCTTCAAACACCCTGAAAAACAGGGTGAATGATGTAAAATGTATAATAAAAAGCAGCATACAAGGACTTTAATATCGTCTGTGAGGTGAATTAAATGGACAATGATGTTTGTACTCGAACAAGTTTATCTGATGTAGCATCATTAGCAGTCATGTCTTGTGGGAGGGAGGGCGGTATATGAAACATATTTCATTTGAGTGGATCTTTTAGATCGCATCGTGCCATAAAAAAGAACCACACCCTTCATTATAAAAACAACACAGGTTGACAGTATGACAAGTAATGGCTGTTTAGTAGGAACCAAATTTTAAAGTGGGGTTTGAATCATCAGACCGGGAGCTCATTCTGCTGCCTCTTTGCTTTCTGGTTATTTAAATTCATCAGTGACACACGCGCCGCACATCACTTTTTATCTGTGCGTCACCACTCCGTAATTAAGTGTTCAGATTTGAGGTTTAATTTCTCGGAAGAAGGCCTTGAATCATATTTTATGGGGAGCAGTTATTACTTGTCCTGTGCCATTGTTATCATACTGAAATGTATTTATTTTCTATTTAAACATATTTATCTGTGTGTTTTGTCTGTGCCTGTTTATGTCAGCCCTGTTCCTGATCCTCCATTGTATGTAAATTGTTTGATTATAATAATGAGGCCATGTCAGTATTTTAGAGGACTGTACAGGGAAAGCGTGAGATGTATTTCTTTTTATTTTCTCTGGGTTGTATGATGGTAAATATCACGCCTGAAATAATTTATTGAAAAGATTACAGCGGCTAATCGGGGGTTTATTTTTTTGTTCAGCTTTTCATTTCAATGTTATCAACAAAACAGCAACAAATTGTCATGTTCAGACCTCCATCAATAAAAAGAGGGCTTTTTTTCAGAGTGTCTCTTTTGTGATGTGACCTGTTTATAAAGGTTTGAAAGGTTTGAGGATTAGAGGCCAGTGAGTGATGACTTAACATTCAGCTCTCACACATGCATGCATAACACAAATGAAAACACACTAAAAGGGCATTATGACCCCAATTTTTCAAAACAAAACAATATGAGAAAGTCTCTCACAAGCCCTGAATGCTGTCAGAATCGTGTTCACTTGTTATTCACTCAGGTAATTAATGGTTTCAGTTACTTAGACACAGCGGTGCTTTGAACTAAAGTCAGCATGCAAACATGCTCATAATGACAAAGCCTTAACACAGATATTTTGAAGGTAATGTTTACTATGTACACCATCTTAGCTTAGCATGTGAGCATGCTAACATTTGCTAATTAGCGCTAACAGCTGAGGCTGATGGGAATGTCATTAGTTTTGCAAGTATTTGGTCATAAACTAAAGTATTGGACAAACAAATGATGAAAAGTTAAGGGATCACCAAAGCTTTTACGGTTCATCCTCTGAGGGACATGCCTGTACAAAGTTCATGGCAATCAGTCCAATTATTGTTGAGACATTTCACAAAAACCCACAAATGTGGACCTCATGGTGGTGTTAAAAGAAAAGTTAGGGGATCCCCAAACTCATTAGGATTTATCCTCTGGGGATCATGAATGTCAGTATAAAATTTCATGGCAATCTGAGAGTTGTTTAAATATTTGAGTCTGGACCAAAGTGGTGGACCAATAAACTGACTGACCTTGCCATTTAAAAAGTAAGGTATCAAATAAAGTATTGTTTTGGTAATGGTTGAGAAACAGGTATCATATGAGCACTTTAAGGACTTTTTGTCCATGTTGGCTTAAAATTTGAGATTGAAATTTAAGTCTCACAAAAACAATCTCAGTCTCTTGTTTTCGACAACTGGCAACTCCATCTGCTGAGGAGGATTGTGATATGATCGAAAACTCCAGATCAGCTACTGAGTGAACCTTGCAGTGAGGTTGCTTTTGTCAACTGCTGTTTCCAAGGTGAAGAATTAACTGTCTCATCATGCACGTTAGGCTCATACATGAGGTCTGCGCTGGCGTCTGCAACAGAATCCAACAAACTCAGTTGACATCCAGACATGCAGTGCTACTGGTCAGCATAAGATCACTTTGTTGTGCCTCCTCATTGGGTGACTCATACCAGTGAACTTTGAAGTCATCCGCTCTCTGCATGTATACGGTTTACTGCAAAGTGGCTGAGCTGTAGTTTGTTCCCCTGAGGCAGAGCGAGGAGAACCAATTTGGATTTATTTTAAAAAGGAAAATTGTCTTATAATGTGGTTCAATCACTTGTAGCACTGTTCTCTGTTGTTAAGTGGTTGACAATTAGAATAGATGCACAGCATGGTGGAGGAAATTGCAGTAGGAAGAATCAGACAATGAGCTCTGAAAGCCAGAAACTTCATTGGTATTGATGCCCTTCAAAAATATGTTAAAAAATGCCCCTTTAAACTATAATTGCAGATTATAAAATCCCTGTATCAGCCCTTAAAAATGTTCCAAAAGTACTTTTCATTAATGTCACCATTTCATCATTATTCATTAGTTCCCATTACACTGCAAAAAAACATTTTAAGAGTCATTTAGTCTTATATTCAGCATTTGAACCTTGAAATAGTTCCACTTCTTCTCATCGGTGAGTGTAAAAACAGCATGAAATGAAAACTAAATAACTCAGACCTCCAGATTCTACAAAATTCATAAAACATGTTCAATTCTACTAAAACCACATGACATTAAGTCAACCCACTGGTAAATGTGTAGAAAAATAACAGTTTCAGGACTTAGTAATAAATCAACAGTTAAAATGCAGATAATTTCAGTGTGGGTTGAGTGAAAATCAGTAAACAAGACGAGTCTACAGCCATGCTAGTGGCTCTGTGAGGCTGTACGTAGGCACACCATCTTAGTTTAACGTGATAGCATGCTAAGATTTGCTAATTAGCGTTAAACACAAAGTACAGCTGACGCTGATGGAAATGTCATCAGTTTTGCAGATATTTAGTCACAAACCAAAGGACTGAACAAATTACTACTTTGAACTGATGATGGCGCTAGAAGGAAAGTCAGAAGATCACCAAACTTATTAGGATTCGTCCTCTGGGGACCATAAATGTCCGTACCAAATTTCATGCCAATCCATCAAATGGTCGTTGAGATATTTCAGCCTGCACCAAAGTGGCTGGGCCAACTGATCGACATTGCCATCCCTGGAGCCATGCCGCTAGCATAGCTAAAAATACTAACATCCCTTTTTAAGTGAAGTTAAAGTGTAGATACCTTTTTTTGTGACAAAAAGTGAGGGACAAATGCAGCTGTTCGGATCAATTTCTGAAGGTATTATATTATAGTTAATATAATGTTCAGAACATCAGCATGTGTGAGTCTCTTAAGGACATCCCTCACTGGTAAATAACGCCCTCTGGGTCATCATTTTTACTTAATGTATATTTTGATGCAACTTTCACACAGATCCTACTGATTGTCTCCATGACAACCAAATCACATCAGAGGACATACTGGGAGCAACAGCGTGTCACAATGCTGAAAAACTGTCGAGCTGCCAGCAATAATAAATGTGTAGCAGACGTGTGTGTGCTCTTTTTGTCAAACTATTTGATGCAACAACTTTCTGGAGCAAAGTGGACCAAGGCCTTTGAGTAATAAAGATGCCACAGTGAACTGCAGCATGAAAAAACAAGTGAGTGTTACATGGAGGCAGCAGGAAGAGAACCCAAGCGCAGACAGATCAGGAAAACACAAAGCTTTATTTCTGACTTATACGCAGATTCAGGCAGGCAGGTACCAATAAGGGGTACTGGTAACAAAAACATACAGGTAAGTCACCAGAAAAACAGAACACTGAGCAAATCTAAACTCTGGACACACAGAACACACGCAACCTAGAATAATGACACGACAGGGAACAAAGGAGAAAGGACCAGTATAAATAGGAGAGCAAACGAGGGAAACAGGCAGGTGCGCAACAAATCACAGGTGAAGAAAATGAAGACAATCAAGACAAAGGGAGATACTATGGCAAGAACACACTAGAAACACTACAGACCAGACTTCAAACTAAAACAGGAAACCGAAAGAGAGTCCACATCGTGACAGTGAGGAGCAGCATTGTGTAACTTTTCGCCAGTCCAGCCTGCCAAAAATACTTTATCACAAAACAATTACACCAAATAATGCAAAACATAACATAACATATCAACACATAATGAATTTAAACACAGCATTGTAATTCATATTCATTATGTTTTGTTCACACAGTGCAGTCATAAAGCATTACAGTATGACAGCGGAGTGGATTTCATTGTTTTGGTTCTGTACTCCAGCACAATGGATGTGAAAAGAAACAATGACTCTAAGCTTTAAGGGTGTTCTCGTTCATATTGAGTGAGCAATGTGGCCCCTTTTTCATACATAGTCCTGCAATTTTTGGATAATAATTCTATACAGACAAAGCAACCCAGGATATAAAGATATGCAGAGCTGAAGATGCAGTACAGTGTGCTGACCGATGTTTTGGAGCCGCTTGCACCAACTAGTCTTAACTTCAAACTTCACCCAGTTATAACGCAAGCATTTACTAAGTGGAGATTTACGTGCCACTAAATGAAAGTGGGCAGCACACAAACTAGTTCATATGAAGAGAGTTGTTACTAAATATTTACACCCAGTAACTTACTATTACTGTTTAACTGCTTAAACTGTTGTTTAACTGACAAAGCTAACGTTAGCATGCTAATATACTGACCTTGTATGTTTTGATCGAAGAGTAGATATGGTTGATCAAAATGTTGTTTAATATGCTGTAAATGGGGAACATTTTAAATTACAAATAACACAATAAAGCTCAAATTACAAAACGTTAAGCCAGCAAGGTTAAACTAAATGACTATATGGACTAATTATGTTTGGATAGGTTTTTGTACTCTGTTATTTCGCAAACCACATGAATACAACTAACTCTGAAACCCAGTTATTATCTCAGTGTAAGCAATTACCTTACAGGGAATTGGCAGTTTAATATATTTTGTTTCCTAGCAACAGATTTACAAATTAACTTAAGTCTATACTAACTAAGACACACGTTCTTAAGGTGCAACCTGATTTAAATCACTAGTTTGAAATTATCACACAAACTTAGTGATGGATTTACGAACAGCTGGTGCAATCCGATCCTGGTGATGCTTGTGAGACGCAGACATCATTGATTGCAAATGTGGCACCAATTATCAAATCTGATGAATACGTTTATAACTTGTCCAATTACTTTCTGTTACCTATGATAGGGGACGCCATGTATAAGAAGGACTACAGTACCTGATATGTTCATCTGATGTGGATGTGGATGACACCTTCAAATCAAAGGAGATTAATTGAGATATAACATGTTGATCAGTGAGCTTTGGAGGTGCAGGTAGAGCCAGGCTAGCTGCTTCCAGTCTTTAAGCTAAGCTAAGATAACGTACTCTAGCTCCATATAGAGTGGTATCGATCAGTCGAACTAATCCTTTAAAGTCAGCACAATGACCTCATAGTCATCATTTCATTTCAGTTCCAGTGTGATCAGTATGAAAAACACATCACTGTCCTAATACATCCTGACTGCACTGTCAGTGTCCTCTTTGTATCAATCCACAGATTAATGTAATCAGATGAATAAGATGGAACATTTTTATCAAAACCACTTCATTACTGAACCTGCCAACAAGAAAAGTGGGTTTCTGAATCCAGTCCAAAGCAAACAAAGGAACATTGACAATTACACACTGTCAACAAATTAATCTGGGGGATTAGCAAAACCAAAACACTGATCTTGTTTTATCAGCCAATGCACAAAGGCTAAACATGATCTTCATCTCAAACACGAACACACAGCAGGATTAAATGAAGACGGTGTGAGCTTCCAGCAGCGGTGTGGGCTGCAGCAGTGTATGTATTTCAGTAGACGCAGAAGTGAGTTTGTTTGTGACCCCCTCCTCCCTCTACATCCCCTGGTCCTGCAATTTTCTTCTAAATGATCTTTCCACCTAAACACTACTTCTAACTAACTATCTAGTTAAAGAAAGCTAAAGTAAGAAACATGCTGTTTTTCTGGGCTAAGCTGCTGAAGGTTATTGCTGTAGGATGGACTTGATACTTGATTTAATCCGTCTCTATGGCAGCAGGTGTTTGTGGTATGTGTGTTTAATGTGTGTTAATAAATAGTGCTCTTGTTCAGTGCTGATTGTGTCAGTGTGATGTAGCCTATGTGTATGGTGTTTGTTTTTGTGCTTATACACTACATGCAACATAATATGATTGTGTGTGTGTGTTGTACCCCCCACTGTGTGCGTCTCTTATGGGCATTAGTGGCCAAGCAAATAACCACTGTGTTAGTACACAGATGTTCACCGGCACAATCGAGCGAACAAATTCAGATTCCTCATTTTCTCTGCAGATCCTGTGGCGGCCAACTGCTGGTGATAAAGCACAGGAATACAGAGGGATCATTACCAACAGGCAGCGAGGCGCGGCGCCTACAGCACGCTGTCACACTGACAACACTTCCAGGGCGGGGCTGGGAAGTGGAGAGGTGAAGACTTTTAATTGCCGTAATGAACCTTTTGTCATATTGGGTTCATTTATACACGCTCATCCAATTAGCTGCTGACATGGAGGGGGTATGGTATATATCCAGGGCTCTGGAGGAGAGGAGTAGGAGGAAGTGTCAAGAGTTGGAGACGGCAGCACCGAAGCCTAACTTGCCAGCCAGCTTCCATCACCACCTTTACCACTGAATGGGGACTGATCTTATGCTGCATTCACGTGCTCCTCGGATGGTCCCATTTACCGAGTTGGGAAGTCGTTCTTCCAACTTCAGTGTGTTCATGAGAGACGTGTAGTATTTTATTGCTCAGAGTGTTTAAACAACATGTGGATAGCTGTTTCTGGGTGATGGGTTGGCTGAGACTTGTTGCTGCACCAGTACATTCCCTAAAACCACAAAATTATTGCTTTACCTGACTTGTTATCAGGGTTGATGCTAATAAATAACTTTTCTAACTAATCTAGGTCATTCTACTTGGACAGCAACTAACGGTTACAACTAATACCATATTACAAATTATATGTGAGCAAAAAAATGCGTAAATTAATAAAAAGTTTCTTACAATCAACCAAACATTTACTTTTGTCAGCTATGTTTCTGTATATATGACATCAACTTTTGTATACAGGTGGGAGTTTAAAGGAATAGTTCAACATTTTTAGAAATACGCTTAATTGCTTTTTTGCAGAGTTACAGTAGATGAGAAGATTGATACCACTCTCATATCCCTACAGTAAATATGAAGCTACAGCCAAGCATCTGTTAGCTTAGCTTAGCACAAAAACTAAAAACAGAGGGAAACAACCAGCCTGGCTCTGTCCAAAGGTAACAAAATCCACCTACCAGCTTCAAAATAGAAGGGGCTTTAAGATGACCCTGTATTTGCACCTAATCTTTAGACCCTGTGTCAAAACCTTGTTGTAATACCTTTAATCTTTTGGTTGATATTATGCTTACATGGTGCATATTCTTAAATAAAGGGACATTTAATCAACCTATAACCAAACTAAGTTGGGGTGCACGAGGAGCTCAATAGGGGCCCCTCGTGCACCCCAAATAGGGCCCCAGGCAAAAGGATTAATCTGGCCATGAGTATTTTAACCATGGCACCACCATTTTTGTTTTTTAGTGAAATGTCTTGTCACAAAATTTGTTGGAGATATCCATGTTGCCAAAATGTGTCCAATACTTTGGCTTATGACCAAACACCTGCAAAACAAATGACCTCCCCACCAGCCTCAGCTGTACTTTGGGTTTAGTGCTAATTAGCAAATGTTAGCATGCTAACACACTAACCTAAATTAAGATGGTGAACATGGTCAACATTATACCTGCTAAACATCAGCATGTTAGCATGTACAGTTAGCTCAAAGCAGCACTGTGCCTACGTCCAGCTGCTAGCATGGCTGTAGACTCTTAGATTCCCAGTTTATACCAGTATACAATTTACCTCAGTAAGATATTGAAGCAGGTTTACTAATTTTATCTAATACATTTGTTGTTAGTTTTTGTACTCAGGGAGGGATCTGAATTCTTGATGTGCACCTCTTGTGATGTAGGTTTATAAAATCTTGTCAGGTAACAGGCAGAACTTCTTCTCTGGAGTTCCTGTTCATGGCTGGCTGTCTGATACTGAGCCTGTGTGATTTTTAGCAGCGGGTTTGTCGAATACAAGGCGTTCTCTTCCTGCTGGTTATAATGACAGCGCTGTATCATCCATTTTTAGGTTACAGAGGTAACCACGGCTAATCACGCTCAGTGCTTAGAATCAGTGTATTCTGTATCACAAATTGGGCTCACAATCACAGCCAATCATGAGAGAGTATTCACAGCGTCTGTTGGTGGAAATTTCCTGGTCTTTCTCTGGAGCTCTGTCTGCTGTGTGAAGCTCAAACTGGCTGCAAAAGATACAAACATGGCTTTTTAAAAAGGAAGAAGAATTAATATTTTAAATCACTCATATCACAGGATAACACAATCAAAGGTAACAAGAAACACAAACACAAATTGTAGTGATTTTTGCCGTCACCTGTCCTCTCTGCCTCTCGCTCTTTGTCTCTTTCTCTGCTGCTTTCTGAAGCACACTTGTGAAAATTAATCTGTCCTATGAGCCATTTGCATCAGGCTCTCAGTCCATTTTCCACTCTTGTACTCCTCCCCATCTCTCTCTCACACTCTCTCTCAGCCTCTTTCCTCACACTTTCTTGCAACAGAAAATTACAGCTCTCCTAGTATTTACCACCCCGTCCACCATTTTTATAATATCTCCTTCTATACCTCTCTGTCCTCCACATGCTCTCTGTTTCTGTCTCATATAATTACTTGGAACCTTAAAGAAAAAGACATTTTCTACTTTGACTGTTTCTTGATTGTTGAACCATGCAGATATTTGTTTGTTTCACTCACTAACCTCAAATTCTTCTTGTTTCTTTCCTTTCCTTGTTTAAAGAATCTGTGTGGTTCTAGGGATGGTTGATGTTGATCCATAGGTTGGTTCACCACTACACAGTGCAGACTGAAATATCTCAAAATCTACTGGAAGGATTGCCATGAAATTTTGCACTTACATTCATGGTCCCCAGAGGCTGAACTGTAATAACTTTTTTGATTTCTTAACTTCTCCTACGCACCACCATCAAAATGTAAATTTGTCCAGTACTTTGGTTTATGTCCAACTATCTGCAAAACTAGTAACATTCCCATCAGCCTCAGCTGTAATTTCTGTTTAGTGCTAATTAGCAAATAGTTAGCATGCTAACACACTAAACTAAAATGGTGAACATGATAAACATTACACCTGATAAACATCAGCATGCTGTGAGCATGTTAGCATGCTGACGTTAGCATTTAGCTCAAAGAACCACTGTGCCTACAGCCTGTCTGTAGAGCCTTAAGGCATCGGTATGCACCAACTGAAGTATGTCAGATGTTCAAACCACGTACGAAATGTGCGCAATTATCCACATATTTAAGTTGTCGTCTGAGTCTCGCTGCCCTCTATGACGGCCGGCTTTTCACTCGGCCTTCGGGTGTGGCCGTTCAGAACAGCTATAAACAGTTTTGCCACATAGCTACTGTACTGCTCTCAGATTTTTTTTTATTCCCCAAATTAACCCATGAACACAACAGTCTCTGCCCTCATGTCAGCCACGCTCCGTCTCTCATCACCCCCCACCTGGGAGAAGAAGAGCGCACCCACTATCACACATTATCTTTCCCCTCTCCTCCAGCTTTTCTCTCATTGCCTGTCGTCTCCTTTCAGTTGACAGCTTAATACTTTCGGTCTTTACTGAGGGCTGCTGTCCGCCCTCGTCCTCTTCCCATTTTCAGAAAATTAAAATCCATTTTCCATCGTTCCGCTCTTGTCTCATTACAGCTTATTCCCCATCTCCTGTGGCTGCAGGATGAAAAGAGGAATCAACGCAGGCTTTTCATGAACACTAATTCCATCCCCTGCAAGCAGCAGTCAGGAAAGGATTTCACTGAACCTCGAGGGGTCACTCAGGCCATAACACACATATCACAGAGGTGGGAAATTATCTTTGTGCAATCAGTATGATCCAAAATGGACAGATTTCTGGATTTTCACTGAATGACAGCATTGTAGCTGTTGTGGATAATCCTCCACTGAGTATGTTTTGAAATAATCAAGCAATGGTTTGTGATGATTAATTAGTCTAATTTCTCTTGCCAATGAGTCATTAGTAATCTGTTCATATGGTTTGTGAAGTGATTTTGAATTAATTCAAGCAGGCGATGAAACAGGGTCAAATAAATAAAAGCTTACAATGTTTTAAAAAAGCAAAAGAAAGTTCTTTTGACAACCTTTTGTTCTGGAGTATGAGTGTGGAAAAAGGCGAGGACATGTGAAAATCAAATTGTGTCTTTCCTGTATTTTCCATCTCTTGAGGTAAAGACTCGTGATGTTGATTTAGATAACGGATCTAGTTAGACCTACCTAATGAATCTTAATGTTGATGACTGCAGTGATGAGGAGATACTGTGTTATTGGCGTGATAATATCACACAAGTGTCACTGTACAAAGTATCAATTTGCCACAGAAGATTAGATTTAAGGTTAATTTAATGCTTGTTTCATCTAATTAGGATTAAAACCTTAAAATTAGACATGAAGGACCTGAAGGAAATGACTAATATAGCCTACTATATACAATAGTGTGTTTACCAATTTGTTGTGTTGTGTTGGGAGTTATTATAGCCTTTGTAGGACTCAAATTATCCCACAATGCAACATAAAAGTAGTGCACAATCGAGGGTCAATAGTCAAGACCTACCTACCATCACGCACTGGACAGACAGAAAAAAAGGTACATTTAGACAACCGCATGATGTGAGTCATGACATGAGTACTGTTCAAAAGTCTTTGTTGATGTTGTCATCTGACATGTGGTTTTTGTGTCATCATGAGTTTTTCTCATCAGTGTGGCAAAAATGAGTTAAAGCGGTGCGTAAATGGTGTCCTTGTTTCTCTCCCTTTATACACGAGTTTCTGAGCAACGTCATCATGAGATGTGTGCGCACATATGGGGAGTAGAAAACAAACGAGAATGACTGAGAGCTTATGATCAACATATGAAGTTGTTTTTGTGCCATAAACTGCATAAATCGCAAAAGTAACCGGTGGATTTTAATAAGGCGGTGGAAGAAACACCCGTTTTAAGGTCCAACAGCTCACACTGTTACTGTGTGTTTAAGGATGTTTATTTAATATCACTAACATTAGACTCTGTGAGCAATGCTTTTTTGATCAGTTTGACATGTTTAGAGTTTCAGTGTTGGACTTGTTGACAGCTGATAGAGCTGCAGACTGATGGTTTTGGATGGAAAATGCAAATCACAAAAAATGATGATGGTTTATAGAACCTCTGTGAGGAGATGGGAGGTCCCTGCATGTGGTGATCCCATTAACGAAGTCACTTATTCACATAGTCCCAAAATCACAAATTTGCCACAAAGGATTTTACAACCTGTAGAGTATATGACACCCTCTATCCTTAGACCCTTGATTCAGATAAAACTTTGTTCAAATTCAAAGACCACTGTGAACACTCACCTTCAGATTATTGTAGTATTAACATCAACAACAACAGAGTGTGAGTACTGGAGAGAGTCTAACCTTGAATCAGTACAATACAACAAACAAAAATCGGAGGCGTTTTTTATTCAGCAATGCAGCTGATATAATGATAGTTTTTCATTTCATTCAAAGATGGTGAGAGACACGCTGCTGCCACAGCATCGGTGTTTCATCGCTGGTTTAGCAGCTACGTCCTTGTTGGGTAAGTGAAGTCTTTCCATTCAGATTCGCAGGACACGGCATGACTGACAGCGGATGATGATAATCTGGAGGCTCAGAGGCCCTAGTGTCTTTGTGCAGTTTCACATCGAGACATGCCTGCACATTCCTACACTGACAGAGGAACAGAGCTGCTGCTGTGAGATTAGGTACCTCTGGGATCCCGTCATTTTCCTGTCTGTTCGTGGACAGAGCCTCTAAAGCCGCTGCAGAGGACGGCTAATAATGGATAATTATAATAATGGATTACAGTAACAGGAATGTACTTAACTGATGGCAAGAAATAGTACATGTAGATTTTGACTTACGTAAAAATAGTTAATTAATGACAAAAGACAACCACATTATAGACACTTAAAAAGGTATTACTTGTATTGTTAGAAATTGATTATTAAAGTAAATTAAAGCACAAAGGCATTTTGATTTAGCCATAATAGACACTTTACACACTTTACAAATCCTACAATAGTGGTTTAATTGGACTTAAATTACTTGATTTCACATTGTTTTGAAAGGGTTTCATCTCAACACTTTTGTTTTCCTAGGAGACAAAGAAAACTCTTCTCATCCAGTCAGCTGTTTACACCAGGAAGAGGGAAGCACTTTTTGTAAAGTGGAGAACAACTTCAGATCACTTGTTGTGTTTGGTCAGCTGTTGTCTGAGACAAACACACTGGCAAAATCCCAGTGTTTACTTTCCCTCAGGATGATAACGCCACACACGGCTGTTTAAATGTTAATATTGTAGCTAGCAGCTAAGCTACACTAGACACTTCTTCCACTAGTGATGTGGTTCTAAACGGCCTAAAATACCTCAACAAATATTGGACAGATTAAGGTGACATTTTTTTACACATATTCATGGTCTCCAGAGGATGAATTCTACTGACTTTGGTGCTCCCCTCACTTTTCACTTAGCGCCACAATGAGGTTTTGAGTACATTTTACTACTGGATTGATTACCATGAAATGTGGTGCAAACATTCATGTTCTCCTCAGGATGAATTGTAGTAACTTTGGTAATCCCTTGACTTTTTATTATTAAAAATGTAATCTGTCCAATAATTTGGTTTATGAATTCGACTTAGACACCAATGACACTTATTGCTCTCTGAAGTGAGAGACTGACATCACTGTGGACCTTTCCTGACATTTTCCTGATCACTCCAACAGCAACCGATGACATAGTGTGAAGGGGCACTACGATTGGCAGCAGACCTGAAGACAGACAAATAATTATATTTTATTTTTTTATTATTTTTTAAAATAAGTTTGCTTGGACAGTTAGCTTGCTGTGAACACACTGTAACAACTGAAGGAAACATAGATGACCACCATTTTTATCAACTCACATCTTCTCTCATCTGGATTATTACAGCTGGATGGCAAGAGAGCACTGTTTACAGAGATATAGTAAGTAAATCAACCTGAAACCTTAAAACTGTAAAAGCATATGCTTTCATAAGATTTTAAGTCATGGGGTAATTATGTCTTTAGTGGGGCCCATGATTGACTGCGAGTGATTAGGTTACTGACTCTGTGCGATACATTTAAAACCAGAAACACATTAACCTGCAGAAACATGCCCTGATCCAAAAACATTGACTCCCACGGACACACACATACACACACACACATACACACACACCGAAAAAGGCTCCGTTAAAACCAAAACACAAGGTGTCATCTTCACTCTCCTCAGCGTGTCGTCAGCCCTCAGGCTGATATTTCAGGAGTCCCAGTGACTGAACATCTTTTATCGTCCTCGTCAGTCTACCTGCCTCTGCAGTGCCCCTGTCAGCAGCCCAGCCATGTGACCCCTGTGAGATGAGCTTGGAAAATATGGCCCCTGTGCTATCAGTCCACGCTCAGTCACCCATAAATCAACATGGAAGCACACATAATCAATGAGAGATTAAAAAGCGATGAGAAGATAAGAGCAAAGTAAACACACGACCAGGTTTGAGTTTACTGCAGAAATACGGGTCTGTAAATAAAAATAAGACTAAAGTATAATAATTTGTTTTTTATTTTTAAGTAGTACCACTTTCTAATAAGACACCTTTTATAAACAGGTTTGAAAAAAATGGCATTATTATTTTTAATACAGATTAAGTATGAAGAGAGCTGCAGAATCACAAGGGCTGTATGTAGTCAGGTATTCCTCACAGACACGGTGACGGTGGAGCAGAATAACAATGAACCTGACAGAGAAACAGTGTGTTGAAGATCGAAAGCTGTGGAGTTCAGGAGGGAAGCAGGAAGCAGAGTTCTTATGGGGCAGAGTCAAAAAAATTAAAGAAAGAAGCTCAATTTCTTTGATTCAGAGATTTCATGGGCCAGAGAAAGTAAAGAAACCCTGCCGGAAAAAGAGAGAAAGTCATGGTCACACCTGGAAATAAGGATTGTAAAGTATGTATAATTATAAACCACATTTTGGCGCCAAATTCCATAATCCCAGTGTGAGATAAATGTAATTATTTGCTTTATTTATTAGTTTATTTGACCGGGACAATGCTCATTGATCAACAGAAACAAAAGAACTGTAAATGATCCAGCGTTAAACCAAGTTATTAAAAAGGCCACTGTAATGTAGAATAAAATGGCAATTAATATATATGTAACATAAAGAACATGCACAAGCCAGTACACATTCACCAATGAATTAAGCCATAGTATAAACCTTGCTAGTTCGCTACGATCAACTGTAGTTTGTAAATAAACTGCTGTATTTGAACTCCAACAGTGTAATAATATTTGAAGCTGTACCACATTTTGTGGAAAAGTGTAACATCCACACTAAACTCAAACGGTTCATCCCTTCAGCACGGTGGTGTTTTTAACCCTTCTGAGGATAATCCTTCCAACCTGTTTGATGCCAAACCTCCAAAAACTGTCAACTTTTCAAGCTCGCGACGCACTCTGAATCTGTTCTTGTCTGCAGAGTTTTCCCTCGACTCAAGTGCAGAGGGTCCTTCTACTGCTGTGTATTCATTCTCAGCAGTAATGGTGTTTACTGTTTTCACATATTTTCTTGTAGCGGCGTACCTGCCATCTTCGCCACACACACACACACACACAGATACATACGAGCCTTGGAGAAATCTCCTGTAATGCATCCATAAATAAACTGGCTCCCTCTCTGCCATTTCCCTCTCAGGCTCCTCAGTTTTCCCCCAGGGGCAGATGAAAGAGAAATACTGATGAAGAGGAAGTGGCTGATGGAGGCCAGAGACAGTGAGGTGACGCTGGAAATTAGGAATGAAGTGGAGAGGAGTGAAAGGTCAGATGAGATGGGAAGGAGTGTACAGTATTAATCAAATACAGCAGGAAGCTGTTATCATCCTGTAACCTGTTCAGCACACAGTCCTCTGAGCCTGGAAACATCTGGAAAAACATTATCAGCCTGAGCCACACACATCGGCATGACACAAAAAGTCTTCAGACCAAGATGAAGGATGAAAGAATATGTTTCACAAACCAAAATCCTGAAGCTAGTGAGTAAATTCTTATTTTTGGTAGCATTATGAGGCTCAACAGTCTTGAGAATCACTTCAAAAGGTTTCTGGAAGTCATTGTGGTATACAGGCTTTAAATATATAAAATGTGTAGAACAACAATATAGGGGACTTCGCATCAAAAATCATTACACAAGCTAATTTAAATTTGACCTTTTGAAGTAAAAAAACGCCCCAAAACAGAGTGTGCATGTTTATTATGTTGTGAGAATATGGTTTTTATTGAATTTGTGCTTGCCTACTCACTCTTTAGAAACACAAACGACAAAACAGTCCCAACGCAGGGTTGGGGTCCACTGAAGGTCCACTTACTAGCTACAACTAACGATTATTTTCATTATGGATAAATCTGCAGATTATTTTCTAGATTCAATATTCAATTAACTATCATAAAAGACCAAAAGATCTCTTGACATGTGGGCTCAGTAGCTGTGATGATTTCATTCATTCAAAGCTTTTAGGACTTTTTGTCCGTGTTGCTTTAAAAGATCAAAGTTTATTCTTGACCTTGCAAATAGTTTGAGATAGTAACACAATCCCAACTCAAGGTCCACTTATTTATTTTTATTTATTGGTTTATTAAACAGGGACGGTGCACATTAATAAGCATTGCATATAAGACTGAAGTTACACAAGTTATTGAAATCATTAATAAGCATGCAGAGCAATTATAAAAAGAGAAGAGAATATGACAATTATACTTCATTGTCAGGTACTAATTAAAACATGCAGCAACGAAGTACATAATACAAAACATGTAAAGCAATGAAATGTTAATACCTAATCTTATCTTAATAGAAATATGCACTAAATAAGGCAACATGTTGCTGCATTATTAGTCACCAACTGAGACATGCAAAGCAGAAGCAAACAGCGCACTGACATATATTAGCTTTCAGAAAACATCTTTGATACTTTTTTATTTTTCTTACTTACGCAGCACCAATCATTTTGAGAAATGCTTACCTCCTTATTTAGATGTAGGACCACTGAAGATGTTTTACAATAAAATGTACCTTTTGGACATTCATTTTATGAAAATCAGTCATGTGTAACACAGAAGCCACATTATCTGCAAGTGTGCTGAGATCAGATCCAGTCTGATGTTTGATGGCAGCCCTGCTTGGAAACGTCTTACCCTACCACTGCTGCACAGACTCACACATGTGAAACTGACAGGCTGAGCTGAGTATTGGACAAAGTTTGGACAATCGGTTTCCATCAGTATAATTTTTATCCTTCCGACATCTGTAAAAATGAATGATTAATTTACAGGACCTGACATGTAACAGATTTTAGGTCTGGAGGCAGAAATTATAACTTTTTCTTATGATTAATGATTTTAAAGCAACAGATGAGTTCCTCACTCTATCTGTGTTTCTGCTTCAGGGACAAATACGAGGCAGAAATACTGCTGAGCACCTCTCATCCTCCCTCAGTCCTCCACCTGTCTCTTTATTGCTTCAGTCAGCAGCATCAACTGTGTGTGTGTGTGTGTGTGTGTGTGTGTGTGTATGTGTGTGTATGTACAAGGTTAAGACAGCTAGATGTATGAGCATTGCTCTCATACTGCAGGACCGAGACAGATGGGGGTGGAGCTAAAAGCGTGTGTGTACAAATTCACACATATAGCACACACCTGCATACACAAGCAAAGAACTTATTAATTAATTTAGCTGATTTAAAATACATTTTTAAAAATGATGAGAAATTAGATAAATACACAGTTCAACAACAAACATTTCATTACAGTATAAGGGTTTGCCAAAAAGGCAGTGAGATGCATTGCAGATATTTTGTGAGGAAACTAATATTACAGTTGGTGAAATGAGGTTTAATTACTAATAAACTTTGGACAGTTTGGATTCTTAGATGGATGGGAACTCAAAGAGTCCACATGAGGTTAATGTTTTAGAGGATTATGTGATTAAAACAACGCCTGCTTCAGGGCAGACATGTTAAATTTATTGAAAAGCGACAGACACTGAAATGCAAAAGAGTTGACTGATAAATAATCTATAAAGCCGAATACTCTTTCTTTATTAAAACGAATAAAGAAACAAGAGGAGGAAGAGCTGAGAGGCCAACTACTAACAATGCTTTCCTCACTTCCTTCCCAGGTGGTCTCACACCAATTCACGCCTTGATGCATGAGAGTCTGACGACTCTCACATGACTGTTATACGATGCCAGCAACTCACATGTGACTTGCATGTGACATCATGGTGTGAATGATACCTGGAAGTCTCCAATCAATCCACTGCTGATGCCTTATGGATTATTGGAGAAGCGTCTTGAAGACAAAAACAGCCAATCCTGCCGTCACTGACTCTTGAAAACCTCTGATCTGGATGACTGGGAATCTTCATAGTCTTAGGAAGGAAGTATATAAGGATATATATAATATGGCATTTTGAAACTAGGCATGAGGAAGACTTCAAAGATGAGTCAGATAAGTCTGAGTAATATCAAGAGCACAGTGTCAAAATGTGCTAAGCGAAGTAGCACGTTTGAAACACTGTGCACCTCCAAAAACACCATCATGGACACCATCTTATCGAGGTTTAAAGACTTACCTTTAGTTCACAAGAACTGTTGAGGTGCATTACTGAAATGCGGAAAATGTACACATCCGGCAAATTGTTGCACTGACAACTTTAACGGTGTTCAGTGTGGCTGTGGGAGAAAGTGTGGACATCAGAGGCATGCGTGCAGCTGAAAGTATACACACAGACCAGGGACAGCAGGGACAGGGATTGCCCTTAACATTTTACTTATTAGTAGTCCACATCACAACATGGATACTGTGCAAATTATAGGCCTAAAACTCTATTATTATAAATGAGGTCAAACTTCCACTAATAGTGTAACTAACTATCAGTGCATAAATTGAAAATAAATTACGGCATGTTAAATGCCTCTGGCACACCGGTCGTCTTCATCTTTGTAAATTAACAGTCATCATAGAAAAGATCTGTCAACCCCAGGCTTAGCAGAAAGACTGGAAACAAGTGGGAACAGCTAGCCTGGCTCGGTCCAAAGTAAAAACATGAGCCTACCAGCGCCTCTAAAGCTCACTAAATAACACATCATATCTTGTTTGTTTAATCTGTAAACAGAAATGTGATGGAAGGCACATTAAGAGTCAGGCTAGCTGTTTCCCCCTGCTTCCAGTCTTTATGCTAAGCTAAGCTAACTGCCTCCCAGCTTTAGCTCAATAATCAGTGTACAGACATGAGAGTGGTATCGATTTTCTCAGCTAGTTGTCGGCAAGAAAGCGAATAAGTGTATTTCCCAAAATGTCAAACTATTCCTTCAATGAAAAACCATCTAAAATCATGAGTGCAGGACAGCAGACCTTTACAAGTAATTGCAAACATTCTGTTTTTCTATGATTGCTGGTGAAGAATGAAGGCATTTCTTTTGTTCCTTGAACAAAATAAAAGCCAGTCAAAGCAAACAAACTGAAAAACAAATCAATGTAATGACGCCAGTGGAAGCATTTCAGTCCGTTCCATTTAAGTAATTTTCGTTTTCAGTTGTTAAGGTCATTACTGACATAAATACTGGGAAAAATACCGCTTTACAAGCACAAACATAAAATGACACAAGTAACTGTGTGAACAGCATGAAAATAATCCCATCCACTGCTGAGCACTTCAGCAAACCCCAAGCTACTGGACTAAGGACAGTAAATGAGAAGACTGCATGAAGGGCCACACAGGCTCACTATAAACTCCAAAGTGAGCAGATGTTTGACATGAAAATACAGCAGCAGTGCTTCAAATGATGGATGAACTGTATGATACAGAAAGTCTGGATGAACTGAGAAAGAGGGACTGTAAATCCTGATGATCTTTATGACTCATCCACATTGACCTGCGGACATAAGGAGACATGAGACAGAGCTACTGTTAATACTGACAACAACCTGCTGCTGCCATTTTAAAACAAGCAGACGTGTCAAAGCAGTGTCAAATACCAACAGGGAATTTAAAAGTGAAGGTAATTCTTTGCACTGATGCTGTGACAAGGTGTCCTCTGACATGACATTAAACCTGCATTTTTAACCTGCTGATTTACACATCCAGCAGTTACAGAGCAACATCATCATTAATTTGGAGTCGTGTTTGTGTCCACCTGATGAAGTCCAATCTTCACTCTCTTTTAGCTCTGTTTTTGGTCTCCACCAACTCCAGAGGGAAATATCTGGCTGTTTAGCTCCTAAATATGTTCACCAGCTAGTCGCTACCTGTGTCTGTCTGCCTTTTAGTGCTGAGCAGGTGGTTTTTAGAGCTTTTACACTATAAACAACCGCCTGCTGACGCTGGAAACAAGGTTGATGAGAGTGTTGGGAGTGATGCAAAACACAAAAGTTGTTGTCCGTACAACCAAAACAATGAGCTGAAAGACACTAAATCCACTGTAGAGCTGAGGGGGAACTACTTTATTTGTGGGTTTGTCACCACGAGCGACTGATTGGATCCATTATTCATGTAAAAATATTGATTATGGCAGCTTTAAGTACAATTTGTCAAGTAACTTTTGGACATAATGACCCAATTTCCACCAGGTCTTTCAGATTTCGCATTTTACGTATGTATGTGCATTTTATGTATGTATTTTACGTAATATATGTATGAAATGCTGTCTGGTTTTTTTCATTTGATGATTAAATATAACATGTCCTTAGCTAATTTCTTTTGGTATTTTTAAATTATGCATTGTATTACCGTATTGTAATACCTTATTCCCTCATTTCCCTATTTAACCTCCAATCCCATTCTTATGATGTCTTCTTTAAATACGAACCTTTTCAGAAACATTTGATTTCACAGATATATGAAAGCCTTATTTCCTAAAGTCTTCTACAGCTTATGATTATACATGGGGTACTCACTATATTGATGACAAATGTGCCACAACACGCCTTGCAGTCTCAGTCATACGTTTTCTTCTGGTCCACAACTTAATACTAAATATTGTGACTGCTTCTTTAAAACACCCCGACCCCCACCTCCTCTTTTCAAGCTTGCTTATGTGGTTTTACTGTAAGTTTTAGTTCTGTAGATATTCTGTAGATTATCTGAAATATCACTGTGTCCCATTTGTTGATGTTAAGGTCTGGACAGGGATGTTTTAAAGGCAGGTGAGATAAAAATGCAGTCAATTCCTGTGTATGTTCTGTCTGAAAATGTTCTGGGTGGAGAGGAGATAACTTAAGAGAGGTAGAGAGAGGGTGGGGTGGGGTGCGGTTATTTTCTTTGAATATGTATTCAATGCTCTTTCAACATGAATATATTGCAAAAAAAGTAAATAAAAGGAAAAAATTCCACTCTTAAAGAGAACCCTATATGTTATTTATAGTTTTATATATGGCTATGGAAAATACTTGTTTTTGATTGGCTGGCAGGTGTCACTGGTATATCAGGACACCAAAAACATTCAGTCAACAGTTTAATCACCGTTCTTGGCCTGTAGGTCCGCTGGATGGACATTTACCAGCAGCCTGCAGCTTATTAGACAGAAACAAACAGCAGCAAATGAGGCTGTTAATGAAAGCATTTTAAGATCAAATACAACACTCAAACAACATCTGAAGTATCTTTCTCATGCTGGAGTCTCAGACATCTCAGCCTAGTTTCAGTTTGTGAATTTGAACCAGTCTGAACAGCTGAACCCCAGAGAGACAAACTGATTTCATCTAGTAACAAATCAAAAGATGCTTAATTGTTACACTGACAGCAGCCAAGACAGCTTCACAGGATGTGGGGACGTTTTATAATTTCACAGCTGGAAGCCCTGCATTCAAACACAACTCATAAGGATGTAAAATTTCAAAGAAAATGTCAGTGAGCCCTCAGAGTCAGTGACTAACTCGGTGTCAGTGGACCAACTTCACACTGGCTTCATCAGTTCTACGCAAAGTAATGTTATAAAATTAAAGTAGATACAAACAATTAAACGACAATGGTATGTGTGTCTGATTTTCTTTAAAATCAAGTAAGAGTAGTAAAGAAAAGGCATAAGAAAATGGCAACAGGACTAAATCTGCAGCCACATAGTTAGATAGTGGCTCTATCAGGCTGTACTCAGGCTGAGCTAAATGCTAACATCGGCATGTTAACATGCTCACAATGACAACATGCTGATGGGAATGTCATTCGTTTTTGAAGGTATTTGCTCACAAAGGAAAGTATTGGACAAATTGAAATTTTGACCTGATGATGGTGTTAGACGAAAATTACAGTTTGAGGGGAACAAGAATGCCTGTACCGTACAGTAGTTGTTGAGACATTTCTCTCAAAATTAAAAATGTCAACCTCATGGTGGTAGTAGAGGAAAACTCAGAGGATCACCAAAGTCAGTCATCCTTGACCATGAACGTCCAAACAAAATTTCATAGTAATCCATGGATTAGATAATGAGATATTTCACAGAATAAGTGAAAAGTGGACTGATAAACCGGTAGACAAACATTGCCATTCCTGGAACCGTGTTGCTACTGTAGTATGGCATCTCATAATTTTAACAAATCCTTTAAAAAATATTCCTGGATATGCACCAAAAAATAATCACTTGTTGCATGGCCAGTTGCCTACCTTTCTACCAAATGTCACTGAAATCTGTGAGCAGGTTCTTGAGATATTCTGTTAAATAACAGACAAACAAACAGGATGAAATAAATAAACCTCCTGAGGAGAGGTAAAACACACCTGAGGCCTCAGAGCAGTGACCAGTCAGACCCCTGAGAGAGCTCTCAGCACAGAGCAGTGATTACCATGTCCAATATACAGACACTGAGGTTGACTGATCCTTTACTGGTCTGATTGATTGGCCCCAGGTAACAGAAGATCACCCATGCTGCTGTTGTAACATCGTATTTCTTTCCTGTCAATTCCTGCTCAATGCTGCAAAAAAAGCGAATCAGTGCACGCATCTGTGGAGCTTCAGCACAGATGGAATATGGTGTGTAGCCATGATATTGACCTTACTGTTGTTTTTAAAATTGTATCAGAGTTATTCTCAGTGTGACAGGAATCGAGGAACTGTGTTCTATGTGTGCAGGGAACAAACATGGTTTGATATGAGCTACTGCTTTTTTTTTGCTACAGTGTTTACCGCAATGAAAATATCAACGATGTTCTGCTGCACCTGCAGGTAGCTGATCGTTTTCCCCTCTGTGGTCAGTCTGCTGGAGATTATAATCAAATGGCATTGTTACTAAAATCCAGCAGAGTCAGTCCATCATTTAGAGCACTTTATGAAACTGAAGGCACATTAATCTCTCTTGTTTTTGAAGCCTCTGGGCTTCAATCAGCAGAACAGCTGATGAGAAATTTTGAGTTTGAGCAGACTAAAAGCCTCATGACACCTGGAAGGAAAAATGTTGCAACATTAATGTTTTTTGTGTTTATAAAAGAATGATCAATAGTGTTTTTTCATGTTTTACCTAATTCCCAACCATATATAGTCAATATTACAGCCCTCCATTTTTAAAACCATTCTGTTCTATTTTACTGTAGAGTTTTTCCACCTTTCAGGAAGACATTAGTTTACATTAATTTTGTTACAAAATCAGTTTACAAAGTCTTGAAAACTTGATTTAGGCAATTCATCCATCACAGTGTACATCATTTGTAACAATGTCACAACTGTGACCAAAAATAAAAGCCAGCATGATGTTCACAGTTCACAGTGATGGTTAGCCATCTTAAGAAGGTTTCCGGTCACCTTTAACAGATTTTTTCCTGCACAGAAATCATTGGAAACCAGGGACTGCCTGGAAGGTAAGAACAATGCATTTAATTATATAACAGTTGTTCCCAACCTTCTTAGCTTGTGACCCCTGGAAAGGTGCAATTTGTGACAAAGGGTAGACAAGTAGACATTGAGTTGAGTTGACATCCAGTTCAACCCGCCCCCCCCCCATTTGAATATCCCCAAAGAAGAAAAATCTGCCAGTAATTTACAAGACAAAAGGTTAAGATTAGATGGAAGTCTGAAATAAAAAGCATACTTGTGTGTATCCAAAATGTCTGTTTCTACTTTCCTCCACTGTTAATTTCTTCTAAGAAATCAAACCCCATTTTTGATACATTTATGGTTGGCATCTTTACCTCTCTATACAGTAGTACACGTTGTTACTGGCAAAGTCCACCATTCCCACCCTGGATTCAAATTGCCTTCACATGAGGGATTCACAGGAAAACAGGGCATATCTCATTGATATCAGCCTTGCTGTTAACTGTTTACTCTCTTTACACCATATCACATCTGTATCAAGTTACTGCAAACGGAGCATCCTACTGCTGCCGCTTCACATTAAAAATGTTAAACAGGTGAAACACTGTGAAGAAACGACAGGAAATGCACTGTTTGTCACCAAAGTTAGCACCAACTGCGATCATCATCAATCATCATCAAAAATGCAATGCAAAAAGGAGTATTTTTGCGAGGGAGCAACAGAACAAGAAGGAGCAGCCACAGTGAACTGTTAGATGAAGAGTTACAGGTGACAGACTGCACACCTCCAACTCATCAGCAAGGTGACCTTCACTGTGCCCCACTGTTATATGGAAAACTACTCTACTACTAGCACACAATCAACTCTCATGACAAGATAGAAAAAGGCAAATTATTGACCGAGAGATTATATTAAAACAACGCGAGTTTGTTTGGTTGTGCTGTAAACAGAGACACCAGGTTCCATTCTGTTGTATTTCTGACAAAGCAGCTGCTCAACAAGTGTTAACTGTAGTATCATACACACCGTTTTGGACGCTGTTGTTTGTTTACATTCTTGTTTCTGGAAGTCGGTCCCTAGCACTTCCTTCCTGAAGACATCATGCAGGTCATGAAAAATGGCAAGCTACGATTGGTCAGGGACCAAGTCGCGGTAGGAATTATTGACTCCATAATCGCCAGTGACCATCTTAACAGACAAAAATATGGTGTAGTCTGAACCCGACATAAGACACTTTAATGATCTTGTGACCCCCAGGTTGGGAACCTCTGACCTAAAACATAATGGTATGCCTTGGACAATGGTGGACTGTATTGGAATAAAAGGTTCACTGGAGAGAAAAAAATAAACACACTTTGTCTTTATAACCTCGAACTTCACTGTTAGTTAAAAAAAAAAAACATTTGGATATTACTTTCTCTGGAAACTGGGCTCATGTTGCTGCACTTGTCCCATTACCGAAGAATGTGTGTTTCAGTATTTCATAACAGCGTTACGCGACTCCTCTGGACCCAACAACAGTGCACACTCTCTGCAACTCCAACACGCAAATGAAAAACGAAAAAGTCAATGTTCAACAAGAGCCATTGACCATTTACTAATCTGGTCAAACCTCATATGAGCCTAAATATTAAACCAGAAAATAAATGAATGACATTTAACACTATTGTATCACCAACATATTCCTGCTGTGGCTTTCAACAAAGGTCATGGCAAAGGTCGAGGAGCATGCCGAGGTACCCACAACACTTTACTGTATTCGGATACATTTCTCTCTGCTGCATTCGCTCTGCTGCTTTTTTTCCAGGCTCATTTTCCAGGTCTTGTGTCAGCGGAGAGCTAGTGCTGGCCTCACTACAGTTTTGATCTCTGCGTCTCTGTTTTCTCTCCCAGTTGACTCTGTTACAGTAAACTGTCTCTCCCTCTCGGCCACCATCACTCTATTTCCTGTATCCTTTCCAAAAAGTCTTGCATCTCTCTTCATTATGACCATTGTAATACTTTGATCAGATTAGAAATGGGACTGGCAGACATTAAGGTCAATTACACAACTTCAGTTGCTCCATTAGCTAAATGGTGTTAGAATCAGAAAACTGCCATCATCTGTTACACTCCAGTCGTCCAAATCAGCCTCCAGGTGAATGGATGAATGAAATCCAAGTATGCTTTCAGAGTACACTGTTAGTGTAACTAATTGACAAAATGCCCGCAGCCTTCCCGTGCAGCCAAAACTGCATTCATGAAGTGCTTCTCCGTGTTTTATGAGGCAGCTGAAGGTTAGTGCTCTCTAGACTGACACTGAAGACTTTTGTTTATTCCAGCAGACTCATCTCCCGACAGAGCACTGAAACTGGTGATTAGATTTTACTCTGTGCCAGCTTTCTAACACACACAAAAAAACATGGATGATTCCCAATGACTTTTCCTCTAGCACAATCATGAGGTTAACGTTTAGGATTTTTAGCAAAATATCTCAACAGCTATTGGATGGATTGCCATAAAATTTGGTACATATATTCACGGTTCCATCAGGAAGAATTTGAATAACTTTGGTAATCTCTTAACCTTCATCTAGTGCCATCATCAGGTCAAAATTTGTCCAATACTTTGATTTATGACTGAATACCTGAAAAAAGCTTTACTTTGTGTTTGGTGCTAATTAGAAAATGTTAGCATGCCAACATGCTAAATTATGATGGTAAACACGATAAACAGTATACCTGATAAACCTGATAAGAATCAGCATGTTAGCATTGTCACTGTGACTATGTTAACATGCTGACATTAACATTTAGCTCAAAGTACCGCTGCTCTTTAAGGTTCCCTGTGGAGTTTCTATGGAGCAGTTATTTTATGAGTGTGTCCTGTTTTGTTTGTATCAAGCACTCGCATTTTACACACTGTAAAAAGAAAAAAAAAGTATGTTGTATGGATTTGGGACATAGTCTTGTTCTTAGTTGTCTTTCCTTTATAGTCCATTTTGAAAAGCAGTGGCAAAGTGTGTTTTCATATTTTCCCAAATTATGACTCTGTCAACAATAATTAGCAATGCAATGAAAAACACTAATTTTGGAAAATCCATAAATGTGTCACGGAATTACCAGCTTGTACTGTGTAGCATATGCTTTGCACCGTTTGGCTCTTTGTCAGAAAAAAACACACACATGCCCAGACTCACAAAACTCACATGCATGTTATGCTCATATACATGTTTGTCATGCAAACATGAAGAGAAAGCTGCCTTTGCCAAACTCTTCTTTGTGGGAAATTCCAGTTTTCCATCTTACAGGGAGGGCTGGTGATGCCGCAGGCCTGGACATGCACCAGACAGCGGATGAGTTTGGAGACGGAAGGAAGGATCCTTCCTTATTAATCTGTGCTTTGAGTCAATGCCTCTAATCAATACCTATAAGTGCTCTGTATATTATGTTTCCCCTGCTTTTACAAGGGAGACTTTTGGGTTCAAAGTCATCCTTAAGGGCTTTCTCTGCCACCAACACTCAACCTAAAAAGCTCTGAGGCAGCTCAAATGTTCACTCCACTTTTTCATGAATCATTTAGTCTTAAAAGGGAAATAGGTTACCACTTAATTCCTGTCATGTGTAGTCAATATTTTTGTATCACTGTGTTGTTGTGATAACATATCCTGTTAATTTGAGCAGCAAAGGCAGAGAGCTGACAGATCATTAATCTGGAAGTTAATCAGCAGGACTCCTCAGCAGAGGCAGAGCTCATCAACATGGTATTAATAAAATGGCTTTTTAATAGCACATCTTCCTTCTTTGTACACAACCAGGCTGTGATTTGTTTACACTGTGAAGAATAAAGTGCTGGTAGTTCCTTAATCATGTACGTCTTCATGCTGCACGCACAGAAGGAATTTATAATACTGCTCATACAGGCCTCTCACAGATTAAGTTAGAAACATGAACACGTGAACACACACACACACACACACACACACACACACACACACACACACATAAGCTGGGCTGCTACAGTGGGAGTTAATGCTACTAACTATAAATGCTAACTATAAAAATCAAACTCAGTCTGTTTCAAGTGGAAGTAAAAACTGCATGCTTTCAAAGTACCACAGTGTGAATTACAATAGTAAGCTGCTACTGATGGAGAAGTGAACTGACACATTACACAATTACACTTTGGAATAAATGTGAAGCAGAATTTGGCCTCTTGACTGAATCTGCTTTACCTGAAGTGTTTCAGAGTTTCTAAGTGATGCCAGTTGGCTTAGCTTAGCGTAAAGACTGGAAAAAGGGCGAAACAGCTAGCCTGGTTCTTCCGAAGGTAACAAAATCAGCCTGCCAGCACCTGTAAAGCTCACTAATTAACACATTATATCATGTTTGTTTAATTCTTACAAAACTCCATGTGGTTTGGTTTGTAGTTTTACAGGGGGTTATGTGCGGGACTATTTCTTGTAATTTCCAGTCTTTTTGCTATGCTAAGCTAACCATCTGATGGCAGTAGCTTCATATTGTACAGACAGGAGAGTGGTATTAATCTTCTCATCTAACTCTCTGCAAGAAGGCAAATTGAAAGTGTGTTTCCTCAAAATGTCAAAGTATTCCTTTAAAGTGTGCTGCTTTGAGAAAATCAACGCAAATCACAGAATGTCTTCCAGGCATCATTTGGAGACAAGAAGTATCATTAATTCGTCTTGAAGACTTCAGGATTCATGAACCTGGAGACAGACTCTTTGTCTATGTGACCCGACTGAAGTTCTACATCTGCACAGTCTACTGGTTAGATATATCAGCCTGGTATGTAAGCAAGTGTTTCAGAGTCAAAATATGTCCTCTTTAAAACATTATCTAGTATCTGTACCTCCCCACCCCACCTCTATCCCACCCTGCACCACAGCCTGTCTGAGACACTGGCAGAAAGTGAAGAAAAAAAAAAAGGAAACCCTGGTCACACAGTACAAGCAAACTCTGATTATCCACGTTATTTCCAGTGAAGTAACAGACGCTCTGTCTTGGCAACAGGCACATGAAGGGCACTCTCATCTCAAGAGGGTACATTCAGTCAGTGCCCTCTATTTATTTAACCTTTTATCTTTATCTGGTGGTACACACACACACACACACGGGGCGGGGGCATGTGTCCTATTGTAGTCGACTGCAATAATGCATGTGAATAGCCTACACTTGATCCAAGTTATCTTTCTGATAAGTGGCAGCTGTGGTATTTACTGTAATCCTGTCTAATGGACTGGCTGAATAGTTTTCCTTGCTACTGCTTGATCCAAATGGATGTCTTGCCCAGTTACTGATTCCCAAAGAGGGGTCCAGTTTCGTGGTGGGCCTGAAGGGCTTCCAGTGTGTCCCCCGAGAAAATGGAGATCAGATCAGTTTCACTGTTATTCCTCCAGCACTAGATAATGTACAGGGGAAACTGATGAGATCTTTTTTTTAATTTCAGCCACAGCAGACATTTAAGTCTGGCATGCTTATGATGAGATTTTCTTGGTTCCTCTGGGACACACAGTCTTTCACACTGGTGTCCATTTGGTCTAGTGCCTGTTTGTTTGAATAAGTGAGGTGACTCCTTGGAAATTAAAGTACAGGAGGAAGCGAGAAACAACAATCATCTTAAAAGTCCCATGACAGACCAAACTCCAGCAAAAACTGACAATGATTTTATTTCCTGGCTCAGCAGCTGGAGGAGGAGGAGTAATCTGGACTAGAAAGTGAAACGGGTTGGGGAGAGAAGTAATCTTTCATTAAAGGAAATAACTGCACCGCGCAGACAATACTGGATGAGGGGTAGGCTACGCATGACGCAGGTGTTTGCTGGAGAAAAGTTTGGATGACCCTTTCCGCGCCGTAGCTAGCTGCTGAAGAGTGATCCGTGCGATGGGAACCGGTGAAGGAAGACCCGGTGTCGGTTATTTCACCTGCCTGTGCTGTTTCTGATCAAATTCATATATTCTTTTAATGCAGCTTAGAAAGGATGAAGGGCTCTTTACTTCGCTGTGTTCTTCTCTGGGCAATGTTGCAGCGGAGCAGCATGCAAATTACTGTACCTGCCACAGGTGAGTCCATAACATGAGCTACAATACAGATATGAAATAGAACAGGTACAGGTATAACGCCGAATGAAACATGAACAGTAAGCAGATCTGATACACAAATACAAAATTGACAGGTTGCAATCTCCTTCTTCTTCGGGGTTGGATTAGGAAAATTTGTGTAAATGAAGTCTGGGCTGAAAACGTGGTTTTCCTTTATGGCGCAAGTCGCCGTTTATGCTAATACAGTTTCTTACAGTGAGGAAATGTTTGGTGAGTAAAACGCAGCACGCCACAGGATGGCATGAAGCGATGCTGGTTAACGATCACCGATATTTTTCTATGTAGCAACAGGCCGGGATCATTTCCACAGGCAGACTGGTTTAAACAAGTTGTCACATGGACAGTGGTAGCCTATTGTGTTGTGTGATGGTAGCCTACACTGCGTAACACGGTTTCATTATTTTTAATTCGGGAAGGTAATGGGGGTGTCTTTTTATATGGTCACAGAATGGTCTAATCAATATAATGGTCTGTCATAATCATAATGACTGTAAATAGGCTGCAATATGAAAAGTCACTGTGAAGAAACAGATGGTTTTATATCTCTTTATTGGATCACAAGTAGCCTACTTGAAGACTACTTTACTATTACATTTCAATTCAGTGCTACTTATGCTTCCTCTCCACTGCATTCTGTAATATTGTGCTTTTTACTTCACATTTTATCTGACAGCTAAAGTTACTAGTCACTTGTCAGATTATGATTTTACAAACAAAACACATGATCACTGTATAAAATGTGATGCAGTGTTATAGATTAAACTCCCCAACAGTATATAAAGTAGTTAAAGTTAACTCCACTTCAACCAGCTACACACAACAAGTACTGCTAGCATGTTAGTGCATCAATAATAATAATACAATAATATAATATATTATGTAACACTCACAGTTTTCTGCATAATGAGTACTTTTTGTAGTTTTGATACTTTTGGTATGTTTTGCGGATAATAGTTCAGTACTTTTACTTACGTATGATTTTGAATGCAGGACTTTTACTTCTAATGCATTATTAAATTATATTATTATTAATTATTATAAAATGTGGTATTGCTACTTTAACTTAATTAACGGATCTGGATACTTCTTCCACCACTGCAGGTGATGTCAGATTTTTTCATAGGCTTAAACTGGAAAAGACGCCAGGTGGCTGAACTGGATTGGAAGTTGTTTTTGTGACTTCCAATGGAAAACATGATCAGTGTTAACTGTAACAAGCTGCAGAAAAAGACATATTTTCCAAATTATGACACCGCTGGAGATATTAGAGCCAAATTGGCCAAATGGTTTATAGAAACATATGGGAGTAAACAGTGTGTCCACCAGCACTGAGTTGCCCCAAAACATTTCGGCTGCATGTGACTGCCTGAGTGACTCTATACTCTCCAGCAATTTATTGTTAACTAGTTCACCTGAATGATGATGTATAGAAGCATGATGCAGACATTTTTGTATTTACTGTACTGTGCATCAAAATAATGATGAAAATCAATAAATTCATATAATGGATAATGGAAATAAAAAATTAAAGATAACCATACAAGTATACAATATGCATATTGCATATTGAGAACCAATAAATCAGGCATGTCATGTTTTGACTTCCAAAAAGCTAAAGAAAAGAAATGGGTCTCAAAGGAATAATTCAACATTTTGGGAAATAGCTTGTTTGCTTTCTTGCTGAGCGTTAGATGAGAAGATTGACATCACTCTCATGTCTCTACGGTAAATGTAAATTGACAGCCAGCAGCCGGTTAGCTTAGCTTAGCATAAAGACTGAAAACACACTTCACTTTTTGTACGGATTAATTTTATGAGATATAACATGTTAATTAGTGAGCTGAGGTGCTGATAGCCGGATTTTGTTACTGTTGGACAGAGCCAGGTTAGCATTCTCTTCCCCCCCCCCTTTTCAGGCTTTATGCTAAGCTAAGCTAACGGCCCAGTTTCATATTTAGCGTACAGGCATGAGAGTGGTATCAATCTTCTCATCTAACTAATCTAATAAGCATATTCACAAAAACTATTATTTTGAAGATGGGTTTAAAGATATCAGTGGAGGGGGAAGATACTATAATGGTGAGGGGCAAAAGTTGAATTCTGCACATTATCTCAGTAATGCAGGTAAACTATTTATTGTTCATGTTTGATTCTTCTTGGGAAGCGGTCCATTACTGTATCTTTAAGGACAATAGGAGCTTTGTTCTTCATGCTTTGACATATAGAAAGTCGTGGTACTCGCAGGTGGCCACAGCTAATTAAAAGTAAATATTGCTGACATATTAGCTAAGTTAGAGATCCCCCCAAAAAAGCCCACATGGAATGTGTGGAATTTTTAATTAATTTGCAGTTTCACTTTTCTGCAGGAAATCTGTTAAAGTTTAAAAGGCAGCAGAGCCACATTCAGTTTATGTGTAAAATGTTTTAGATAATCAAGAGTTTAGAAGTAGCCTGTGTTGAGTTTAGATCCGACATAGACCTGATAGTCTACCATCTGTCTGTTTGATGTCAGCACACGATGATTGCGCACTCAGTAAACTTCACAGGAAGCATTAACATATTTTTCATCTGTGCAGTTCTGCAGTGCGGCATATGGCCTTGGCACAGCTTGAAACCAATTAAATGACAGATGACATGCTCAAATCTCTCTCTCTCACACAAATATTCACATGAACTTTTCCTCTGAGGAATGCAAAGATGGAGCAAGTCCTCTAGAATCTCCATCAACAACTCTAATCCAACTATCTTTCTGCTTCGTTTCTGTGTTCTGTCTCTTTTTCCCCTTTCAGCTTCTCCCCTTTGCCACCGTGTGTGTGTATATGTATATATATATATATATGTCCACAGAGGTTTCACTTTGTTGAAGTTTCTGACTTTCCCGCATCTCTTCTCTTGCAATCTTTCTATGTTATCTGTGTTTCATTAAGATGGTGGCTAACACCTCTTCGTCTGATTGCGCTGTTCTCCCTCATTTCCTCTCCGTGTGTTTATTTTCCTGCTGCTTTACTTTCTGCCACCCTATAAAAGTTTAATGATTATGGACCATTGCTGCAATAAAATAATGGATGTGTTCTGCGGAGGAACTGCAAATGGAAAAGACAGAAGTATGAACGATGCGGATATGGAAGAAGTGAGGCAATAAAGCAGATGTGTACATTATGTAGGGGACATTTAGGAATGAATCTGTGTGTTGAATTAATTCTCATGTAGCACACACATTTAATCTGATCCTCCCCTCCTGTTAAGAACTTATGTCAGTGTCTTAGTCATTTATAATAGGTGATGATATAAGACCAATATTCCATGAACTACATGCACCAAAAGCCACATGCAGTGAGCAAGATTATGAGGAAACACTCAGAGGTTTCAGATGAGTGAATCACCAAATGTATTGGAGACGTATCTGATTGTGCAGCACATGATAAATTGACTCCTGTGACAATTTCTCTTGATTCCTAACTCATAATCTCATAAATCCTCTGCTGCTGCTCCATGTAAGGTATTCTCAATGCAATGTTATTCTGACATTTTTTGAAACAGTGTGAGCAGATTGTTCTCAGGATTTCAGAGTTATGCATGAAATAAGACACCTCATATACCTGCTGTTGCCTTTCATTCTTTATATGAATGCTTCCCCAAGGGCAGCAATTGCATCTGCAACATTAATAAGATCACTCTTGCCTAAGATACCTTAAATCAGTGTCCCTTTTTTTATGTAACTGAGATAGTAGTCCTGATGAGATGATTTATCACTGCCAGTTTCTAGTGTCTTTGAAGGTTGCAGTGTAGTCACCATGTTTTATGAAAATTCAATGTTAACCATTAATTAAAAACTTGCCCATTTGTGCCTTGATCCAGTGTCTAAAAAGGGGGAAATTGAAGCTCTACTTTAAAGCTGCTATTACAAATATATTTAAATTAACGTGGATCAAATGAACTTATCACCTGACTCTGCAGTTCCCCTCAGTTCTATGGGGCGTCTTTCGGCTCATTGTTTTGGTTGAGCTGAAAGTTACTGTTTTGATTCACTCTCGCAGCTCTCATCAGTGCTGACTTCCTGTTTTTCTTCCTGTTGTTCAGTATTAAACTGCTGTGAAGGGGATATTCTCCTTCTACTGGACTCTTCAGGAAGTGTGGCAAACTATGAGTTCTCACGCCTGTTGCTCTTCGCCGCCGAGCTGCTTCGCCCCTTCTCGTTGGGCCGTGGGCACGTAAGAGTCGGGCTGCTGCAGGTGGGCACAAACCCAAACCTGGAGTTCAACCTGGAGGTCCACAGCAAACAGGAAAGTCTGCAGAAAGCTCTGCAGAGTGTCCGCCAGCTGCAGGGAGACACCAACACCGAGGCGGCGCTCAGAGTGGCCCAGCGGCTTCTGACAGAGACAGAGGAGAACGTGCCAAAGATACTGCTGTGGCTGACTGATGGCGTGCAGCCTGGAGACGTGGACAAGGCGATGTCTGAACTGAAGGCGCAGGGAGTTTCTGTGTTAGCCGTGTCTACAGTTCATGGCAACTACCAGGTGTTACGACGTGCAGTGACACCACCTCTGGAGTCTCACCTCTACTCTGTGGACATAGATAACATTGAAATCATCACAGAGGACCTGAGGGAGGCCATCATCAGTATGTGTGTGTTTGAAACATGAAGTTTAGCACAGTAGAAGCAGTAGCTCTGTGACAGATTAGACATCTATACAGAAAAAGTGATTTTAACTGCAGAATTATTCACTCTATCTCTCTTCCCCTCTCTTTCTCATCTTATCTATAGAAATTATTCGTGCAGAACAGCTGCGCGTGGTTGACTTGACTTCCCACAGTGCAGTGCTGCAGTGGCGTGCTGTTCTGAGCGCAGACAGCGGTTACTATGAATTCTGGTATAACTCTGTGTGGAAAACGGACCCTGAGACCAAACGCATTCTCCCAGGCGTCTCCAGCTGGGCAGAGCTGACCAACCTGCAGGCTGATACCACCTACACGGCGTCCCTCCGCCCCGAGTCCAACCAGAGGCTGTTTAACACACTCTCTGTTAACTTCACCACACTTGCTGGTGAAAGGATTTAAATGGGGTTTTGTTTTTATAATATAATGCACATACAGAAACATACTTGATTCATGACAAAAAAGGGAAAAGAACAGAAGAACTAGATATAAATAGAAACAATCTAAACAGTCTTACCACACTTTCCATTCAGTTTCTGTTATGGAGTTTTCAGTCTGTTTTTTTGTTTATATCTAAACAGATATTCATGCCATTAGGGAGCCTTTTACTGCCTTTTTTATGCTTCCTGTCTGCATTTAAATTAGCATTAAGTGTATTATTATTATTTTATTTGCTAAAATGCATCAACACACAACCCCTGACTTGTACAACAGGTGCTACACAGAAATCTGTGTAAGGCACACTAGACCTTGACCTAAATCCATTATAATTAACCTTCATTTTCTGCTGGTAGTCATAGTCTGAACTGTGTCCCCCCCCCCCAGAGGTTTTAAGCCCAGCACTGGTCTTCGTGTCAGACTCTGGCCCTCGTCAGATCCGTGTGAGCTGGGGTCCCCTGCAGCCGGCTCAAGTCCAGAGGTATACGGTGGAGTACGGAGCTATTCCAAGCGGACATGTCCAGACCGTGATGTTACACAGCCAGCAGAACTCTACTGTACTGACTGGCCTGGAGCCGGGCACTCAGTACCTGGTCACAATCAGCGCACTGCATGTGAATGGAAAAGAAAGAGCCATGTCTGTAAGGGCATGCACTCCAGAGGGTACGTTGTCAGTTTGACGTTTGTATGCCATGTTTTTATGTCTGTGTGCATAAGTGTGAGTTTGTGTCTTTGAGTTGTTCTTCCTTGCAGATAATTTAGTTGTCTTTGGTTAAAAGCATTACATTTGTTCTGTTTGTTTCTATTTTCTGAAAGCTGACCTTTAGAGTTCTCTTGTGAGTCATTCCTACTTTGTGACACTTTATCAGCTTCACTTAACCAGGTTGTTTAAATTTTTTATTCCTGCAGCAGCTCTGCCTGCCCTGGCCGACCTTCAGCTGACCCCAGGGGAGCGTCAGGAGGTGCAGGTAGCGTGGCAGGCCCATCAGGAAGGCTTGAAGGGCTACTGGCTGAGCTGGGAGAGACAAAACTCCCACAGCTCCTCCTCGAAACCCTCCATCTCCTCCATCTACCTGCCTCCTACTTCTCATTCAACGCGACTCACACACTTCGCACCGAGCAGCCGAGTGTGTGTGTCCCCGGTCTACAGCTCTGGCCAAGGGGCCGGAATATGCTGCACTGCAGAGAGGAACAAAGGTTGACTGAGCTGAATATTGTCATCTGCTTTTTTTCTTAATTCCTGCAATTATGTTCATACATAGCAGGTTTGGTTCTTTAGAGGAAGTGTAATGTCCCATCTCTCTGTCTCTTCCAGCCAGTGGGGTTAACAACCAGAGTCTGTAGCAATCAGGCAGCTGGAGCAAAAAAAATTAAGTGCTGGATGAACTAGCTTGAAATGCTTGAAATGAATTATACTGACAGAAAAGGCTTTATCGCATAACCCCAGCCCTCTGTCCTCACAATGGTGGAGCAAAACCTGGCAAAGTGGCAAATTTTTTCTCCTGCAAATTAAAATATCATATCAACATCAACAAACATCAACAAATATCAACATCATATCATATAACTTTGCAGGAAGGCTGTACACCACAGCCGCATACATTTGTTCAAACATGTCAGTTAGTCAGGAACAGCTGCAGAGTATGCAGGTAGGCAGGATTGTTTGTGTGAGGCACAATTGTTATTGACAATTATTATTTATTATTATGATTAACAGTCTGTAATGTCAGCCTGCTCTTAAATTGTACTGTAACATAATTACAGGTGTATTTACTGGAAATTATATTAAATGTTTTCTTCTCCTTGCAAATATATTCAAAGTTTTTAAAATCTAGTAAATGTGAAGCGTTGTCCTGCCCTGTCTTTCCCTTCCTTGCTGCCCTAAATTACCAAATTTACTGGCCTCAGCTGTCACTAGCACTAGTTTACTAGTCACTCAGCTGAGAAGCGACTATAGTTTGAATAGAGTTTTGGTTACAACGCCTGAAATATGATAAGCATTGGAAAATTACATATTTTAATTAAGCCTTTGAGGTATAAACCACAATACATCTTTATTGTGAATTGTAGAGCTAAAGCTATGCAATTAAAAACACAAGAGCCCTGATAAACTGCGGCCTGAGAAGCTGAACTACAGTAATCTGATGATCAGGCTGAATTGCATTTTGTTTTCACTTCATTATTTATTTAAATAGCTGGAAAAAGAGATGATGTGATGTGAGCATCAATTCAGAGGTCTGGAACTACAGTGGGATTGTCTCAAAGGTACAGGTCACCTTAACCCTCAAACCTTTTCTACTACACAAACATTTTTCATATGAATGTTGTTCAAGGAACTAGTCTAATAGTAGCCTGAAGCTGAAGAAGCTTTGAATGATATGTTAGAGGACTATGACCTTACCTGTTAATGTTTTTCTCAGATTAGCAAAGCGCTTGCTCTGACTGATACTGATTCATTTGCGGAGAATTATCCAAATGTATTAATATAACAAAGTTGTGTTACACACAGCAGTATAAGTGCAAAGTTGTTTTATGGACATTTAGCTGTTGCATCAGTTGACACACTTGCAGCCACAGTAAAATCACAGACAGGTGTGTTTCTGCATTGCTGTCAGTGATAAAACGCAGAGAAGATATGCTTCATGCTAAAGCATGAAGATGATTGTTGTATTGTTATCGGTGCTTCAGATTGTTATCGGCTCTGTGCGTCAGGTTAAATTCAGCATCAGCATCCTGTTTCTGTACAAAATATTAAATGTTTATAGTGAATATGTACTGTGAATATGTATATTTTTTAATTGACTTGTTTTGTATTTATATGCTACTGAATTTCTGGCCACCTTTGTCTGGTAAAATGTTTCTCTGGGCAAATTAAATGACAAGAAAAAGAAGATTTCTATAAAAGATATTTGCACAGTGTCTATAAGCATTTGATTTTATAAAATTATAAATAAAATGTTGAAAATACCATTAAAAATGTGTTGTCCTCTCTTCTGTTCTGGTATTTGGTTGTTTATGGGGTCATCTAGTGGCTGACGGCTGCAATCAGATACAGCAAACTTAGTTAATGCTAAAATTAATTTTCATGTGACATAAATGATTAATTTAGGATGATTAGAGATCATGTACCATTATATTTTATTACTTCAGCACACCCAAATCCATTAATGAAACACAAAGGGGACAAGGATGTTAACTGGAACATTAAAGTTCTGTTTAACCTGCCCAGATAGAACGAAATGAAAAGGACTGAAAAGTACTTGGTCATGTTTTAGATAATCTTACAATTACTTACAGTTACTTTGAATTAATGTACCTACAGGTCTCATTTGTTTAATAGTATAAGTATTACTAAAGACATTGGTGTGTTTAATGGTTAATGGCTCAGCGGCTGTTAAAAGCACTCTTAACTGCTAAATGTCTTGCACACCTGACTTAAATCCTTCACTGTAAGACTGAAGACTTATTACTGGTTGGGATGCTGTATAATCATCTGTATCGTCTTCTTTTTCTTTTGCACCTACAGCACATACCCCGCACACCCATGCTTTGCTTACATGGCTGGTGTTGCTGATCAATTGTTTACTTTAGTTCATTCCACTTTAAATTATTTACGTTTGTTCCCTTGTGGAAAAAATGGGGTCTCGTACGGGATATGACCACAGGACCTCTTCATACCCCTAGACCCCTTCACGTGCCTCTAATGAGGGCTCGTCGGAATTTTCGATGCGAGCATATCTAGCCATTGTGGAAATTTGATTGGTGTACTTGCTACCTCCTGTGACAAACAGGGATTTGTTCCTTGTTATGTTAGTGACCAATCTGAGATGTGACCACTGTGGTTTGTGAATGCTAAATAAGAAGAGGGAGGGACACCACGACTTGATTTACTGTTACAAAAGTGTTTTATAGGTAAACTGATTTCTTTTAGGGAAGGAACTTGTATTCGTGGAGTTTAAGTGTTTATTGGCACCCACCTCTGGCCTGGTGACATAAAATCAAAACTTAAGATTAAAGTGCGACCAAATGTTTTGTTCATTTGCTGAAAACCCACCCACAAGCAAGTACAGTATGCACACAAACAAAAAGGCTTCCACGTCCCGTAGGATGATGGCTTAACGAATCAAGCTGCAAAGGCAGCACATTTCATTCAGGGGAGCTGATTAATCTCTTGTGTTTCATTAACCTGTACCTCAAGCTCCCCAGGGCATAAAACATAGCGTCGCTTTTTGGCTTTCTGAGGGCCTAACAGGGATTGTCTCACCAGATCGTAGCACAAAGACACCTCTGCTGTCAGTTTTACGCCGTGATGACACAGGTGGGATCGCCTTCTTCCACTGGCCCCAAGAAGGAGTGTCTTAAGTTTAAGCCTGTACCTGCAAAGACCAGAGGGGTGATTGTGCTGGTACCTAACATGTTGGTAGCATGCTGGAGGATGAAAACTGAATTATATTATATTATATGCATTAAACTAAAGATGACGCATGCTTTAAGACTTTATATCAGCTGTTAAAACTTCATAAACAAGGTTGTTGAGACGAAGGCTGCAATGAACGAGTCCCCTGCACAAACTGCCGTTTACTTCATCCTGGTGATGCTGGGCATCCTGGGTAATGCCACTGTGGTTGGGGTGATTGGTAAGAGCGTAATAATGGACAATGGTGGGGGACGTAACTCGGACATCATTATTATTAACATGGCACTGTCTAACCTGCTGGTGTCTGTGATGAGGAACACGCTGTTTATCATCTCAGACATGGGAGTCCAGGTATGTGGACGTTTTTAAATTGCCAATTAATCACCCTTTAGTTTGTTCAAAGGGTATGTTGAATTGACTTTTTTGCACCACCTACCTCACCGGTTGTGTCGATTTTTGACAAGGAGATTTTGTCTGGGAAGTTTGTTTGTTCTAGCTGAAAAGTTAAGTAGATTAATTAGTCAGTTAAGCTGTGAAAGAGACCTCTTTGTATCTCCAAGTGTGAATACAGGATATTAGTCAGGAAAAGATCAAAATTTGTGAATATGCACCCGCCTCTTTCTTTCACAGCTATACTCATCCAAAAAGTGGTGTCAGCTCTTCATGGGTGTCTGGGTGTGGCTGCGATCGGCCAACGTGTGGTCAACACTCTTACTCAGTGCGTTCCACCTCCAGACATTGAGGCGTGTGGCTCCTACTAACGGGAACCTTCACCGGCCCCGGGGCACTCGTAAGACCCTAATGCTGAGTTTGGGCCTCATCTGGCTTCTCAACTATATTTACTCCATTCCTGCTCATATCTTTTCCACTAAGGGGACCAAGAACAGCACAGAGGTGAGTGCCTGCTACAACAGGAGGCTGCATCAGTTTAAATTAATTGTATCAATGAAATTACATTAGTTTTATGAGGTCATTTAGTGCAGACTTTAACCTGCAAAAAGTGCTGAGTTTAAAATAATTGAGGGTTTAAAAAAGTTTAATTTGTGGATAGTTTCCTGTTAAGACCAAGGAAATTTAAGCTTTTTGCAGCATGAATCCTTTACTTGACAAGTGGTGCAGAAAGTACTTAATCATGTAAACTAACAATACTACAGTGTAATACCCTTCATCTGAAGTAAGAGTCCTGCATTTAAGTTTTGACTCAGTTCAAACAGATTAACAGTAAAATATTTGCAAGTGTTAAAAGTAGATGTCCCTTTTCCTAAGGAAAGAATACATCTCCCTAAGTTGTTGACAAAGTGTGTGTTCCACCCTTTTTCCTCCATGTTCTGACTCCACATCTACCTCCTCTTTTCTCAGACCCTGATGCTGGTGAGTAGCACAACACGCCCCCTGCTGGGCTGTGTGTGGAACTTCCCCTCCTCGTACAGTGGCCTGGCCTATGCCACCACATCTCTGGTGATCCATGAAATAATTCCCATAATCCTAATGGCCATTACCAGCCTGGGCTCCCTTTACACCCTGTACACCCACGGTAGGAAGCGGAGTTTGATGCAAGATGCAGCTGTCATAACACGGGTGCCTGCTGAGAAACGAGCAGCCAAGGTGAGGAAGAAGAGGGTGACCGAAGCTTTGTGGTTGTGAAGAGCTCACTGAAGCATGCAGATGAGTAGTTGATGGGTAGATTAAAATGTTTAATCTACAGCAGACCTGAGAATTAATTCATGGAGTAGACAAACATGGATAACAGTTGTTTTAGCAACATTTTTATTGGACTCAAGGTGAACATATTTCATCAATCAATGAACATCTCAATCAACATCTTATCTGAGTTTCACTTCCCTAATCCTTTATGTTGTGTGTTCCTGCAGGTGATTCTGGCTCTCATAATGCTCTTCATTGCATCCTGGGGAACCAGCATTATCTCTATCAACTATTTCAACTACAACCGCGGCTCCTCGGCTGAGTTTCTTCTGGTTATTGCTCGTTTTGCCAACATTATCTTCGTTGACACATCACCTGTTGTTCTGGCAGTTGGCCACCGGCAGCTGCGTTCTTTCATCAAGTCTCTGCTCCCTCACTGATAGAGCCCCTGGCAGACAATACACTCTGCAACTATTATTTGCGACAACTTCCCCCCAAAAAACATTTAAAGGAGGTTCATGGTTATAGGTTGTAGATGAATATATGACTTTTCTCTCTGTAAACCTCCACATATGCATGCGTGACAGGAGTTGGACTGATGGACTCAATGGAAAGGCAAAGTGTTAAAAAGTTTGTGCTATGTGACCCAATTAATTCAATTATTCATGTAGACAGGGCTGATAGATGGTGTGATTAATTTACAATCTAGTCCAAAGAAAAAATACCAGTTCATATAGATGATATTCCAACATGTTTTCATTAGTTTGCCTGCCAATATCTGTGTCTAACATTTTGCTATATAGGTTCAGTGTAGAATGGATGTGATATCTGATATGTGATCTACAGTTTTATTAAAGTTATTAGTGGCTTCTGACTAAGCATTTCATATTTTGTCACCCTATGTGTGACACAATAAAATAATATTTCAACTAAATCTCAAAGAGAAATATTGTAAGACAGTAACAGCCTACTGTCTGGCCCACAAATTGAAATATTTGGGTTTCTGGGTTTGTTCGTAGATCCTAATAATAAATTTTAGTGATAAAACACAAAGGGGCAAAGTGAGACATTGTACGTGATATTGGCTTATACAAATAAACTTGACTAGACAGCGCAAACAATATAAACAAATGAGATAAAGCAAACTCAAGGGATTATTAGAATACATCTCAGCTCAAAAGAAACAACAAAGAAGCAATGACACGTTGGATTGGATAAAATAATTTCAACGATAAAAGAAACCAAATCACCTGCTCGATTGCACTGTAAAGATTTTTGACTCAGCCAGCATACTGTATCTCAGTATGACTTGCATTAAATGGATAGGAATATCTCAAAGTAATCTAAAATAATACTTGACAACAGTTCTGTCCAGAGGAAATGCATTGCAGCACCTCTGGATTCAAATGGATGATGCATCTGTGCTTATTTGGGTATACATTTGGGTTTTTTTTGCAGTACTTTAGTATCAGTGCAGTCATACTTTCTCTTCCACTTTTAAGACCTTCCTCTCTTTTTGAACAGTAAAAATGGTTTGATTTCCCTTCTTTCCTTTAGTCCCCCGGGGATTCCCCCACCTCCTCAGTGTCTTCACTGTGACGTTTAAGAGCTTTAGACCACTGCAGTATCATACTCATGATTCTCCTTCTCAGCTTGCCATGTCCAAGGGCCACCACCATGGGACTGAATCCTACAAACAGCGAGGCAGAGAAGTGGGACACAGTCAGCAGCCCTTCCGCGTGTTGTCCCCCATTATGGTTGTAGTACGTCACCGCAGCAACCTGTAGTGCCCAGCAGACCACGAAGAGCGACACTAGCGACATGATTACATGAGCTGCTTTGCGCTCAGTGGACACATGTTTGTCCAGCTCCCCATGGGTTCCTCCTGACTCTCCCCCCGAGTTAACAGCTCGGATGTGTTTTGCCAGAGCATGAAGTGTGGCCAGGTTGGTGCAAACCATCAGCACCAGTGGCAACACCTCATTAAGTGCCAGCGAGCTGGAGGCGAAGGCTAAGCCCTGTTCGATGGAGGGGAACTCCCAGACACAGCCCAGCAGAGGCCTGGTGGTGCAGCTGATCACCATCAGCTCCACTGTGGTGTTGCCTTGAACATGAGTGGTATATACGAGAGCTGGAAGTGAGAAGGCCAGGTTTGCCCCCCACACCAGCACCAGAACGATCCAAACCCGCCGCCTCTCCCTCTGCTGTGCGAGAGGTCCAAAGGCCACATGCTGTCGCCTCAGGGTAGCGCAATGGAAGATGCTAAGTGCTAGAGTCACCCAACAGCCCACAGCTCTCCACCATACCCACAGCAGCATGAAGACTTTGCACCAGCCTGGAGACAGAGTCACATCCAAGCCCAGGTCTGACACAAAGATGGGCACTGTGCGGAAAAGTGAGGTCAGCAGGTTGGCCAGTGACAGGTGCACCAAAATCGTGTCAGAGAGAGGGAGTCTCCGAGACTGACTCTCAACGGCTGACTGAAACACCTGAGAGTATAAGCAAGACAAACTGAGAACAGTCCTACCCAAAACATTCAGCTCAATTAACAAATAAAATATTCTACATTATCTCACCACATGGATGACCAAGATGTTTCCAAGGATGCCAGAAAAGACCAAGAATCCAAACAAAATGGCGTCTACAGTGAGGACTTCTGACATGGCATCATCCTTTGCATGGCAACATAGTTTGCTTTTTCTTTGAGACAAGCATGTGTGTGAGAGTCAGCGCAAAACATCAAGGCTTCACATGCACCACTTCTGCTGCTGATGGTCCTCGTGGTGTTTTATATATGTACACACAGACAAAGAAATAGGCGTGTCACACAGGAGGTTTCATCTTTGCTGACCAGGCTCAGGGTCAATTTAATCTAATATGTTGATGCTTTGAGTGTACATGCAGAGGCAGGCATTTTCCATGTCTTCTTTCCACGTCACAGACCAACTGCAATTTCAACGTGACCTGAACAATCACATCAACAGGTGTGGGCCGCTGTTATTTGTTGTGTTCATTGAACAGCCGGTCCCCATTACATTTTCATAATAATCATCACTTAACTCTGCTATGGAAATGCCTGTTTGAAGGACCAGCCAGCTGCTCATTTATTTTTCAGTAGTTATTCTAAATGTTCCATAGCTTAGCTAAATAACAATAGCTAGTATCAGACCATCAGATATATCATTAACTGCAGATCACACAGATTTAACCAATTATCCCATGTGACCTCTAAGGGACAGGTGGGGCTAAGTCAGTCCAACTGATGCAGCATTTTTTTCTCTTATTAGTCAGCCATTCATATTCTCCCTTGGTACTAATTGTTTACTTGGTTGTCAAGTTTCTCTCTTGAGACGAGGCAACAATGATGCATGTTGAACAGACATTTTTCCATTGTGCTAGAGATTATTTATTATTTTATTTTATTTTTCTTCATTCATGACAAAAAAAAACACCACAAACAATAAATGTGAACACAATAAACCTTACAATAACTGCAGGGATTGGTTGACTTCATCATATTGTAGTCATGTGTTGCTTTAATTGGACCCCCCCCCCATCTTGCAATAGTACTTAATGCCGCTGTTGTGAGTACAAAGTGGAGAATAAAGTCCCTATTTCTTTGTCTTATCCATTTCTACCATTTGCAAAAAACACATGATATATAGTTCATATATTGGATATGTAAACTCTGACAATCTGTAAATACAGGGTTTATATAAGCATCAAACACTCTGTGTGGTGCATCTCAGGGAGTCATCAGATGCAACTACCAATGGCAAATTATATAGAAAGAGACCAAAGGTGTATTCTTTGGTTCATACGGTGTAACTTTACCAACTGGCCAAATTAATTTGAATTGTATTTAAAAGCACCAAGACAAATCTAGTTTAGAGAAAACATAATAAAATCTGAAGTACATGGCACCAAGAATAAACATTTAAGTATATTTCAAAACTCCAGTCAGAAAATGTAGGCTACTTTTTTATTTATAGCCATTTTTTCTGTAGCCTATATTGAAAGGTAATTTTGAATCTATTTTGATCTGAAAGAACAAAAATTGTATTGATTTTTCAATTACAAAAACAATGAGCAAAATTGATTATTATAGAAGATTAATGTTGATTTAACATTTTTACCTGATAGCCTACATCTAAGCAACATTATTTCAAACACGTGGCTCACTGGGACCCTACCATAAATGTTACAAGTAATACAAAATCATGAAAAAGATGGCATATTTTTTATGGTTTGGGTGTTGCTGTAGGTGTTGTACAGGTAGGCCTAACAGCAGCTCTGATGTGATGTGAGGGGTCTGCCGGTGAGCAGCACAGGTGGGATGCAGGCTGTTAAAACCCTTCATCCGTCAGTGTTGTCAGGACTCCGGTTGTTGTCTCCGTTATTGACAGACACCTGAAGCACTGTGTGGGATGATGACTCACAAACCGACTGCTGATGACTACTACGAATATTTTGTGCACGCACCCACGCACTCCGCGGCGCGCGCTCCTCTCCACGTGCACTCTCACACAGCAGGCATCAAAGCCTTTACGTCAAGCCAGACAGGAAGAAGAAAGCAAATCTGATGGCACGATAGCCGGGTCCTCACGTCCACCGAAACGCGTAAGTGTTTTTTATAAATGCCCGTGAGTCGGAAGCTGCACTGAGCTGACTTTTATCACCGTTTAGGCTTCATTAACTTCATCCTGCACGCCTATCCTATGCAAGGTCATACTCGGATCTCTTACTGACAGGATGACCGCATGATTAAATGTTATTTCTCTCGCAGATGCATACCCGCTCCTCTCGCCCATGGACGCTACCCTGTTTCACACGGATTTCGTCTGTGTGCACTGAGGCAGCGCTGATCGCATGGCAGACATCAGCCCGCCTTGTGCCATCGCCCATCTGATCCACTGTGAGAGAAAATTATTCGACGAGAGGAAGTGAGATGAAAAGCCAACAACGACCATCACTGCTCGCCTTGTCGGCACTCCTGCTCTGCACGTTACACCATGCAGCTGGGTCCAGCAGATCTCATCGCAGCAGCTCAGCATCATCAACATCATCAACAACAACATCCCCATCAGAGGTGAGAGGCAGGAATAATTTGGGGACGCCCCAAAACTGGCTAAAACAGACTGACATCAGTTCCAACTATGGCAATCACAGCCACGAAAATAGGCCACCACCAACTCTTAAAAAGGTAACAGGCCAAGTGAATGGCTTCTCTTTCAACACCAGCAGGGGCAATATTACTACTGTGAAATCTGAAAGATCTGGCAGGGCACCAAGCTGGAGCCCAGAGGAAGGGCTGTCGCCACTGTGTGCCTACCGAGTGATTGAGGGAGGCATTGGGGGGCAGCTGTGTTTTCGACAGACGGTGTCTGGGTACAAGTGTCGTAAGGGAGACTGCAGGACAGTGGTATCTTTGGGGAATCTGGTGGCAAATATTCTCATCAACGGCAGCGTACTGTTACAATGGAACCAGGAGGGAGAATCCACAAAGACTGGCCGAGAAGTGACGATAAAAGAGACTGCAGCCGGTCAGAAGAGCAGTGGGGATCCTGGGACTAATTTAACAAGAGAGGAAACTCTTAAATCAAAAACTGTTTTCAGTGGCCGACGCCACAGACGGGGAGGCTATGAGTTGAACTGCTGGTGGAACGGAAGCTATACTCAGTTTGAGTGTGCTGGTGTGCATCTTGGATTTGGCTGCAGGGACTTTCTCCTGACTGAGCTGCATGAGAACATCCCCTACCGCATCTGCCTGCGCTCCCTGGCTCGCTCCGATCCAGCCCAGAGAGCAGACCAGCGGGACTGTGTAGAGTTTACCCTGCCGCCGTCTGGGATGCAGGACATTGTGATCGCCATGACAACGGTGGGGGGAGCTATTTGTGTGATGCTGGTCATCATCTGCTTGCTGGTGGCATATATCACAGAAAACATCATGAGCCCCACGACACAGCACACATACTCCTACCACACTCACTCGCGTCACTGATGCTACACTGAATCCGAGATGCACTGCTAAATAAATCACATGGCCTACATTTAACATCCATGATGACCATATCTAATCTCACAATCATAGTCACTCATTGTCAAGTTATTTTTCAATCAGCCACCTAATATGATATAAACATCCTGTTATGACTGAATTTAAGCACAATCTACTGTGGCTCTGCAAATAACATGACTTGTCAACCTCTGCGAGGATGCACTGAACCAAAAGTACTGATAACATTTACATGTTTTTGTTCAAGGTTGTCTGTGATTGAGTCTGTCAATCTGTGTGCTGGCAACATTTAAACAGCAATACAATACATGAAATGGCTTTGAGTACATCAGAAACAGCAGTTTTTGCTAAATGTGCAGCCTGTGAAAGTGTCCAGACGTGTCCTGTCCTTGCTGGGACGCAAGAAAAATAAAACTTTACTGAATTACATTTTTCCACTTGCCTATATCATCCCACCACCTAGTTTTGCTTTTAGGTCTGCATACAGTATATGTATTTGTACCATTTTGTGAAGGGCAATCCAATCTGGTGTACAATCTCCAAATACTGTGCCAAACATCTTATGCCTTTATGTCCTGCTGTCAGTGAATAAAGTACCATGAGGTCATTTGTAATACTTTACAGCTGTCCTTATTTTTGTCCTTGTGTGTGAGAGAGTGTGTGCATGTGTTAGTTTTCACATCCCAGGACAATTTACGAGAATCAACAACATACAGGAATTCAAAATATCTGTATAAACACAAACTATCACTATAAAAGAGAAACTGGGGCTTGATCCCATTATTTAGCTTTTTTGTTTATGTCTTTCTGGATGGTTAAACAAGATACAAATTTATCCTGAAAATATGATGAGATCAAGAGTGGGCAATATGCATCCTCTGTCATGGTACATGCAACGTTATGTCACAACATTGATATGTATAGGCTAGTGATTTTCTGAAAATGTTTAAAATGACAGAAATGTAATTTATTTTCCTTATTAGGCATTTAAATACCTGGAAAATCAAAGTAGTTCATCACATTGATGCAAAAATCCAATAAAAATCCAATATTGGCATAAACCCTGCTCACTGATTTACAGCATTGCCCAAAATGACCAAATACACAAGATATGTTGAAGAGAGTTAAACCCATGTGCAAACGGTATGGCAAAATCTCTGATGGTTAATGACTGTATGTCTCAGGGTACACATCCTCATATAGCTCAACTATGTGATAATGTAAACAACCTCATCACAAACATGGAGGTAGAAGTTATGTATAGGAAGAGTGAAAATATGCAGTTGTCTGTTCAAAACTGATATATGAATGAAGATACTAAGTAGTTTCAATATACCAAATATTGGTATTGAACATAAATTAAATCACAAAACATGGCATACAGGTACACACGCTTATGTATAACACTGTAACACGGTGTCTGCTTGTATATTAGTTAAGAGTTTTAGGTTATTTTTGTATTTTGCATTTTTCACTCAGGTTTGTTTCAGCAGCACTGTCAGTATTTACTTTGTGCCCCTATTTTGGAAAATGTTCTCATGGCCACTATTACTGTAGTAAAAATATGACTTTCAAGGAAAATCATATTTTTCACAGCCTGTTTGTTTTTTAGACGTCACTTCTACGTCGCTACATTTTTCTGCATGACAAGTACGAAACTCCGCCCTCTAATGACATCACTCGATAAAGCCGTATTCAACTACAGGGGCTCCGCCATTTTAGCTTCCTGCTTTTAAAGAAGACGAGCCAATCGCACAGTATTTGTACTTGAAACCTTTTATTATTTAGCGTTACATAAGGGTTTGTCTTGTTTATTTTTCTCACAGGGATCAATTTAACTACCTCTATTAGTTTCTGACAGCTTGTATCGGTTAGTTTCAGCCGGAGAGTCGCAATGCCGAGCCACCCGCTGCGTGTAGCGGTTGTGTGCTCGAGCAACCAGAACCGCAGTATGGAAGCGCACAATATCCTCAGGTAAAGATGAGCCGCCGGGAAGAGAAGAAAAGGAAAACTGTCATGAAGTGAACGAAATCTGTGCGGCGCCGACTGCCGAGCCGTTTTCTGAGCCGGTCACGAGCCATGCCGACACGGTGACAGACAATCCGTCGGGCCTCAACGCAGTTAACAATGGACTCGCTCTTCTTCAGTGTCACACCGCGGCTACGGCGTACTTTAAACATTGGTTTCTCACTAGGTTTCAGGTTTGCGCTTGGCTTAAGTAAAGGCCCACTCAGATTTTGCGTTCAAACAGATTCAGGGCTTTCAAAATACCGGCACAACTTGTTAGGGAGTTTTTTTGCCCCACATATTTTGACAAGAGCGCCCCCTGGAGAGAACTTTCCGGAAAGGAACAACTGCAGCTGTGCGACACCGGGTGGCTTATCATCTCCGATCAGTCCCCTCATCCACACCCCATTTAGACATTTTGTGTCTAGATTTATTAGTTTTTAAACCAAAATAGTGTGCTGGTTTGGGATTGCCCAGATATTTCACACTTGGTCTCATTTCCTACTAGCTGCACTTCTGCTTAGTACAAACTTACTTACAGATTTAGACTGGCTCTGACAGCACAGGAGGGACAAGCTGGAAATTGGCCTACGCTCTTTTAGTGTGCAGTGGTGTCTTAATTCAGCCTGTGACATAACAGGACCACATTAAACATTCAGACAGAATCTGAATGTTAGATTTTGTATGTGAGGAGGCACTTTGAAAATCGTACTTCACAGAGTACCTTGCACTTAGGGCATGGAAAGACACCGATTACTGCATTCTGCTTGTATGTAATGTTTTCTTGTATCTAGTGTTGTTGCCATAAATGGTATGTAATTTACTGTCTTGTCCTTTTCGTCTTTGCAGCAAACGTGGATTTGATGTGCGTTCATTTGGGACAGGGTCTCATGTGAAGCTACCCGGTCCTGCCCCGGATAAGCCAAATGTGTATGACTTCAAAACGACATATGTACAGATGTACAACGACTTGGTCCGCAAGGACAAGGAACTGTATCCCCTTCTCACTCACTTTTCCGCACACATACGCACATACTCTATAATGGGAGCCAGATAAGTAAACATGGCCCATGTACATGTATCTTGGTTAGATATTAATCTTTGTGGAAGTTCATGCAAGTGTGACTGCGTTTGAACGGCACAGCAGACGGGACTGCACCGATGGGGTAAATCAAGTACAGAGATTTTAAAATGTGTCACAGATATATGCGTTCTTAAACCTGTATAATACAGGGGGTGGAAAAACACCTTGCAATACAACAGCCACGCAGCAGTAAGTGCAATTTGGTGAAGATCATAGCGTTAGGTTTTTGCTGAGACCATCAGATTTAAATCTATACTCATGTTTAAACCTGATTTTATATGGTTGAGTGTATTTGCGAGGTTCTTCATGTTAACATTGTTGTTCTTTGCTAGTGCAGTTTCCTGTGTTTTCAATATGTATCTTTTCTCATTGTCACAATAGATCCTTTTTCAGTTTGAGTAACACCAGCAAGTTGGGAAGCAAGTCTTTTTTTGTCGTATTCAATTTATAATCTGGATCACTTGTCTTTTTGTAGTTAATTGCTGTTTGTTGACTGAATCGCTGGTGCATCGGTAATAAACACTGTAAAACTTGGTAAGGGGGAAAGTATAAAGAAAACCACAGGACAACTCCATTAGCAAAGAAAGACAGTGTTCACAAGTAGACACTAACTGAAAGAACACCTAACGGGGCGTTTAACAAAAGCATATCAAGGGCACATTTTCCAGATAGCTTATACATTAAACCAGGAATAGGTAATCCTGTTCAAAGAACTGGCTTTCTGAGCCACATCTTTAATTTTGATGAAGGCATTATTGGCTATAGTGCCACAAATAAAGTGAAAGAACATTAATTACAACCAACTGTGTTATTCCTCATTAGTGAGAGCGTATATACATGCCACCTTGGACAACATTACAAAAAGCCTGGAATTTGCTGGAGCTGGTGAAGTAAAACCTGCAATAGTGAGTGATTTCCACATTTCCTTTGATTTCATCAAAATTATTGCAGTTACTGCACCTGTCAATAACTAGTGACTTGGTGCTTTTTGGTCTTCATTGATATAGTTCAAATAATCCACGTCTCCACTATGAGTAAGCAGTGTGATGTTAAATCTGCCCCTTTGGTTTTATATGTTAAGCCTTTTTATGATTATTCCTGGAATATTTCTAATTGTTCAGATAATTGAATAGTTTAATGACTAGGCCAAAAGTAGGACTGTTCCTTCAGCATGTCTAAGAAAGTCATCTTGAGTTATTCTAGTCAAATGGGCCACTTAAGTGAAAATATAGGCTTAAAAGTAGGAGAGATGTGCTTCACCAGATTTTTACTTTCTGTTGCTAATGATGTTACTGTATTGCAGGTATAAGTTTTCCCAACTCACAGTAGGTTGAGAGGTCAAATCTGCAAATTGTAATGTAGCTGTACCGTGAAGCCTAATGTATTATGAACAGAAGATGTACATATCGCCTCAACTATTTGTTGTATTCTTGCAACTTTGCATGGATTGAAAATATAGTCCACTACTAATGGACAATTCACCATAGTGGTTGGTCTTTTTTTATTTATATATTTGGCATTGTCTTGCAGGATGGCCGTATAGTGACAGAGCAACATAGAATTACTTTGGCTATGTTTTAGAAACAGGAGTATTGGAGAGAATTATAACATCTGTTGTAAAGACAACACATTTCAGCCTGCAATTACTTGTTGATAACATAGTATTAAAATTAATGTTGTTGAGTGGATTAATCACAGTCAAAAGGTTCACATTTTACTGATAATGCTCTGAAATGCCATTCTTCTATTTACCTTGGTTTTTCTTCTCTCTTTTTTTTTTTCACCAGACCGACCACAAATTAATTGTAGGCTTTTCAGACACCACTAGAGGGTGCTGCGGTTTGTCTAATACAAACACTGACACCGTTCAAGTGTGTACCCCACAAGGCAAACAAAATATACAGTGTCATTCACACAGATTCATATGTTACTGTTTCACACAGGCTTGCTGTGTGTTGGCAGGCATTTTTCAGTGTTCTGTCGACTGAAATCCTGTCTCTGATAATGTGATGAATGTGTTGTATTACCTTGAAATGTTTGTCTTGCTCCTGCTGTGTTCCTTGACCTCCCCACTCTTTAGATACACACAGAACGGCATCCTGCACATGCTGGACCGCAACAAGCGCATCAAATCAAAGCCAGAGCGCTTTCAAAATTGCAAGGATAAGTTTGACCTGGTCATCACCTGTGAAGAGAGAGTCTATGACCAAGTGTTGGAGGGTGAGGCTTCTCATAAGAAATGTCTAATCACTGAAGGGACATAGTTGGTCATTTGCAAGAACACTGCTTTGATACTACTTTTTGTAGGCCTATACAATCACATTTCTACCCCCCAATGGCCAAGTTTTTACTCCCAACACTTCTGACTGTGTGGTACTCTTTCTCTTTCATCTGTTATTTTCCAGATCTGAATTCAAGAGAGCAGGAGACTCTACAGCCTGTGCACGTCATCAACGTAGATATTCAGGATAACCATGAGGAAGCCACGCTGGGCGCCTTCCTTATCTGTGAGCTGTGTCAATGTGTGAGTGTCTCCTACAGGGTTCTTAAATGCTGTTGTACATGCACACTTAGGGCCGAGTGCAACAACCACTCTGTTAAGTTATTTATGACATTGTGGTTTACTAATGAAAAATGATGCAGTAAATCTATAAACTTAACTAATTTTTTTTTTTTTTTAAAGGTTTATGTGCACATAATCTGCCATTCAATATTTTTCCAACAGAGGAGATTCAGTGGTCACCTAATGAAAATGCTGCCACTGCTTTAAAATGGTGCTATGATTCATAAATGGTGTAGAGAGATTGATTTGAGTTTATTGGTGCAAATGTGTGTGCGCGCAGGCTGTGTTTAATGTGCCTCCTCCACCCCTACAGATCCAGCACACTGACGACATGGAGAATGAAATCGATGAGCTCCTACAGGAGTTCGAGGAGAAGAGCAACAGGCCTTTTCTTCACACTGTGTGTTTCTACTGATACACAACAGAAATTTGCAATAAACACAAACCCAGACCACAAGCAATCAAACAACAGTATATGGACACACACACTTCATACTCCTCAGTCAACTACAACACAGTACATGCACATTGTGTGCCTACACAGCCACACACACACACACACACACACACACACATACACAGCTTCGGGTCAGGACTTAACAAATGGCTGCTGTTGGACATATTGGTGATGATGGGTTTTTCCTCTATGCAGAGGACGGACTCGCTGCTCTTGCTCTGCCTTTATTTCCCTAGATCAAGGTCAGGCCAAGGTCCTCCCTCCATCCCAGTCCAGTGAAATCACATCACTCAACCATGTCTCCTCAGGGAGAGCCATAACACCCACGCTCATGATTCAACAACTCCTTTACAAGTCCCTCTGATTTTTTTCAGTACAGCATATTGATGCTGATTTTTTTTCTGCAGATGATATATAATTGTAATTCATTTAAGCATATATGTCAGACTTTTATTCCTGACCCGGGACAGTGTAAATGTGTTTTTTGGGGTCAGACAGGGAGGAGAATCAATTGAACTGAATGCGTGTTTTTGTGCGACTATGTGTTGTAGATTAGTTAGGATTAAGTTAAAGTGGGTGGGCTAATAATGAATAACCAAACCTAGACCTCTCTGAGGCTCTCCTCCAATGTGTTTCCAATATAATGTGTTGATTCATATTTAAACTTGGATATGCTGTTTTTCAGGGCATAGTATTTTTTGTTTTCTTTTGTAAATGTTAAAGAATTGAAGCATTGTAATTATTTGCAAACTGCGAGCTCAGCTCAGAGTGCCTGATTTTTCTGTATGTACATATGAATCCACTAAAGAAAGAAACATCTCTAAGAAATATGTCTTGACTCTTCATTTACTTTTTGATATTTGGTACATGTTGGTTTCATGTAAGAGCATTAATGTAAAATTGAAAATGGATGTTGTTACACTAAACTATTAGTATTCAGTTACATCAATTAACCACTATCAAGCTACTAATAGAGCTGTCAGACGTACCTGGTTATTCTCACGTTGTTGATTTAGATGTTATAGACTTCTTTGTGGACAAGCAAAGGGCAAGTTCGATTATTTTAAAATATTTCAACAGGTGAATACTAGGTTAAGGTAAAAATATTTAAATCATGTCTTTAGTAGCTTTGTTTGGACAACAATTAACGTTACCGACATTCTTTATCTTGTGGTTTACTGACAGAAACCTTGTTTAAATGATTAAGGTGTATAAAGCTGTAAACCTGGGTGCTGTATAATGACAGTCTATCTATCTATCTATCTATCTATCTATCTATCTAGTATTGTAATCAGGCAGACAAGAAGTAATCCGTTACTGCCCGGTAGTAGTTTCTGTTACTCAGTGACAGAATAAGTTAATGGTAAATAAATCAAGTTAGAGCTAACCACTTAGCTTGTATAGTCGAGCTTCATCATTTATGTAAGATTTACTAATAAAAAAACCAAACTACTAGGTTACAAATGTAAGATTTAACGTACCTTGACAAACTATCCTGAACACCTTGGTTAACGTTACCCAAGCGACCGTTAGTTTAAAAAAATGACTAACTAAAATTCGAAGGAAATCGATTTGAAATAATTGTCAGTATGACAGCGAACGATATCTAGCCTAATAAAAGTTACCATGACAACTTATTTCGTTCATTTTAAGCAAAAAAACTGATTTGAACCTGTTACTGGTAAGTCCATCACCGGCCCAGTGGCGTTAGATAGCTGGGCACGTCGGTCGGTCAGAGAAGGCAGGACCGTGGATGTAGAGGCACGGACAGCTACCGACAGACTCAGGAGCCCCCTTGTATTGTCTTTGAGAGTACTATGTCCTAAGCTAACTGATGAGTCTGGATATGAAGGCACCATGATGTTCCGAATTGTATGGTCCTGTTCAGCGGTGACAGTAACAACTGTAGGCTATTGTCAGATAGCCCTAAGTTTATTAACACATTTCCGCCGACAGTTAACGAATAAATTGATAGCAGTTAAGCTAGTTAATCGGCATTTAATCTTGTTTTTTTCGCCCGTTGTGTTTGGACTATAATAGTGTTGTGGTGAGTATCTCAGCTTACTTCAGTTATTTTTTTGTTTCAGCCTGTGACTTCTCTGCCGGACATGAACGTGCTATTTGGCCGCTTTCATAACTTCATTTTACCGTTAGTGCGAGGGGAGGACCTGTCTGCGCCTGCACCTGTGGAAGGTCAAATCCAATACAATTGCCTACTGAATGAGACTGTAGTTTATATTGTGGTGTGGGACAAACTCGACGCTTAAATAAACGCTCCAAATAGACCAGTGCATTTCATGAATTACAGGGTATTTGTTTCTCGGCTTCTAGCTCAGAATATCAATTTTAGGTGAGTTAGGCTACTCTAGAGACTCAAAGAGATGTTCAGACTGTGTGCTGCTGATGCAGAGGGTTGGAGCACATCTCGCCACACCTGTTCCCTCTGGTTTCTGTGACTTCAGAAAGGGAGATGTGTGTGGTTGTGTGTGCAACCAATGACCTGTTAAACCCCACAGGTCATACAGGCATAGCCTACTGCTATTGTACAACAGGGGTGGGAAGATATCATCTTTCAGCATCATTGGTTCATTTTTGTCCACTGACACTGATGTATCTTTACTTTTCTATGTGTAAATCCCCCTCCACTGGCTACTGCTGTGTCTGCTGCAGTCATAAAGTCTATCACATTGTCCCATTTAATGGGGCCCAGTCCCATCTGGATTCCAGAGAAATCTACTTTTTAAGTGTCATCATGACCCAGCAGGAGATGGACGTGATAGCTGGACTGCTCCTGGGCCTCTGCATCAGCTGGTTCTTGCTGTGGCTGAATAGTGTTTGGCACTCAGGGTTTGAGCCCTGAGTGCCCTCATTTGGTTTACTGGAGGGCAAACCAAATGAATGGTGAGTAAGAAACCAACTGAAACTGAACTTGCATGTAGGGAAAGCTAAGGGGTTCCTGAAGAAAGGCTCTTTGCAGTGATTATACAGTATGATACGTTTATATATTTAAGCTATAGCATTCTTGTAAGTGAAAGTTTTCAGCCATGGTGTCACAGCAACAGCAAATTTATACTTGTGTTTTTTGGTCCGTGATGTATAGAAAGGATACGCACAAAAAGAAAACCTTTGCATTTGTAGTTTACCAAAATTAGGACCATTCTGGGATAAACTGTTGATCTTTTCAGGTATTATAGCCCAGTTTCCCTGTCTTTTTTTTTTACAGATGTGGGTTTCTGGTCATGGATGCCCAAATTCAACAACACATGGGTCTTGTTCTGGTGGTTACATCCAAAACACACGGAGGACTCTGAGGGGAACATGGTGCACACATGTTAATGGAAGCATTTGACACATAAAAATAATAATGTGAATAAAATACAATAGTGTGTGCTGTGTTCTGTTTAATTACCAAATGAGTCCAAACATGAGTTTTTTATATTTATATATGTTTTGGCCCTTTTGTGGTTTTGTTAGAGAGCTTATAGTTAGAGCTTACAAGAAATTAAGGGAGAGAGAGATGAGGGAAGATGCAGCAAAGATCTCTGGACTCAAACCAGGGATGTTGCGATTATATGGTCAGTGTGTAAACCCCCCTTCCCCCGCCCCAAATATCAAGTGCTTCATAATCAAAATAAATAAAAGACATAAGAAACAGAGATCAGTAAATTATAATCAAAAACCCCACGATGCACAAAAAAGTATCACAATTGATGCAGCAGAACCAGAGATGTCTTCAGATCTTTCTTCTTCCTTATTAAAACCTGGTAAAACAAAACAATAGATAATAGACATACGTCCAGGGTTAAGGAGTAAATAAAGCATTAAAAAGGTTAAAAAAAAAAAAGTTCAGTCACATCGAGTTTAGGAAAGGAAGAGCAAGTCTGGATATGTTTTGGGAAATGAGATAAGAAAAGCACAGATTAATAAAGAGTCAATTATAGCAGTATATTTTTATGTTGAAAAAGTTTATGATATGATGTGGAAGGAGGGACTACTGATAATGTTAAAGATGATGGGTGTATGAGGGAGGTATTTAACTGGATAAAGGACTTCATTGTAAATAGAACTACTGGATTGGAAACGAAATATCAAATCGATTTGTCGTGGAAAATGGGACCCCAAATAGGAGTGTAATAAGTCCATGAATCTTCTCAGTAATGACCAATGATGTTTTTTCTCAAATACAACCAGATATTGGCAGATCTCTTTTTGCAGATGATGGGGCACTATGAGAAATGGGAAGGAATATCTTGCACATTCATGGGATGATTTAGGAAGCAATTAATAAGGTTGTAAGGTTAACAGTGGTAACATGGGTCGATCATATTAACTAAAAACTGGAAAAGTGTCAGAAAGTCATAAATACCATGAGGTGCCTAAGTGGGGTGGAATGGGGGCAAACTTCTCTTCATTAAAAACTAACAGTGTTGTGGTGCAGTAAAGTCCACCCCCATCCCAGCCCCGCAAATCCTGGTGGGAGAGATGCCACTACAAGGAAGCAGTTAATGGCCAACTACTGGGCTAACCTCAAAGGACATTGAGGTGTGTACAATTTAAATAGTAAAGTCAATTCAACATTTAGAAACATAGGTAGGTCAAGGAAAGAAGAGGTCACTTTCAATAGAATAAGATTTGGTCATTACCAATTTAAATAGCACGCTTAAGGTAATAGGAAAGCGTCCTTCTGGTTTATGTAAGCAATGTCAGGGTGAGGATTCAGCCATGCATGTAATCAAGGGTTGTAAAAAGTATAAACAAGATTCAGGATCTTAATATAAAAACATTAGCCTGTCGAATGCATCCGGCAGTAGATTTTCCTTGATTTTATCAGAGGAGGATTAATGGGTAGGATCTGATCTCTATTCCACACTCCGAAGCAGGGTTTGGCAGTAATGCACCCAAAATGCCAACCCAAAAAGAAAAGAAGAAGAACGGGTGGCTGCCACTTCCGGTTTGCGTCTCTGGTGCCGTTATCTAGCAGCGGTGTAGTGGCCAGTTCAGTTCAATGGTAGAAAATGCCAGACTTGTGTGCAGCAGTTGGATGTACTAATCAAAGAAATGCCAGAACCAAGGAAGAGGGAATAACATTTCACAGGTGAGAAATTATTTTACAATATGTTTCTGTTACGGATGTGTTGAAATTGATATATCACAGTAAGTAATCCCTTTTTTAAGCTAGCGTTAGCGTCAAGTTAAGTGACTGTCCTGATAACGTTACTAAATTAAGCTAGTTTATGTAAGGTTAAGGGAAAAAAGAAGAAGATACTGAAAATTATATTTATCAATCAGTTGTGTGGCTCTATAGATTATTGTGTTAAGTAGTCCTCAATTATCTACTTTAAAGTGTTTACAACTGTTACATGTCGCCATGGTAACATGCAGTAACTAACGTTAATGTGCCTGAATTGTAACTTGGCTACAAAAGCATGCAGAATTGCATAGTGTTTTTCAGATGGATTTGTTTTGTGTATAGGTTCCCAAAAGATCGAGTTAAAAGACGGGCATGGACAATAGCACTGAGGAGAAGGGACTTTGAGCCAAATCACCATTCAGTTGTCTGCAGTTGTCATTTCAAGTCAGAAGATTTTGACATGACTGGACAGACAACTCGTTTAAAGGAAGGAGTGATCCCGTCGCTTTTTACATTCCCTGGCCGTCTTTGCAAAGTTAGTGGCATTGGCAAAGTGTTTCTATATAAATGATGACAATTTGTCATATAATCTTAATCTTTCACTAACATGTGTAATGCCCACCAAACCTAACAATAAACATAAACTGTTAGCAATTGTAAGATATTGACTTAAATTGTTTTTTACTTTCTCTCCAGGTGCCCAGCACGCCCAGGACAAGCAGGACTTCACAAAAAGCTGCTGCACAATGTCCAGATGTTCCCATTCAGCTTAAGGAGTCAGCCTCAGTGAGTGAAACAATGGTTGCTTAAAAACACCTTTGCAGGATGCTGGGCTTAATTTAAATTGACATTTATAAAATGAGGAGAATAATTTAAAGTTAGGATAACATTAATATTTTTTAGGATCATCAGTATGCCCTTGACCCAGTTAAAGTAAAAAAGAAGTTAACGGAAGCTCAGGACAAGGTGGAGGAGTTGCAACGGGACTTAAGAAATGCCAAGGATCGAGAAAGAAGGCATAAGAAGGCAGTGAAATCCTTGCTGGAGGATTTAAAACGCAAAAAAATATTAACAGAGGAGCTGCAGCGGAAGCTTGACTTCGACTCTGGTTGGTTGAACTACCAAGCCCCTTCCTTTCACAGATTAAGCATGTGTAACATTTATAACTTTCATAGTGGCTTAATTTCATGCCTCATCACATACATTTAGATTGCAGTCTTACCGCTGCTCGGAAATGTTTACTGAAGAACAACAGTTGATAAAATTGGATTGTAAAATTATTTTCCAAAAAACATTCTTTTAGAAATCAACCTTATTGAGCTTCCATCCACTTCATTTAATTTAATGCTTAAAGTATCTTAAGTCCTTCTGTAAAATTCCAATACTGTCATACAAAATATGTAAAAATATAGACACATGTAATTTAATGTTTATTCCATAACTTTTTTTTTGTGCTGCTGTTGTCATAAATGTATAACTTTGTTTCCCAAACTTTTCAGATCTTTCAGGTTAACTCTTTAAGCAGGACCGTGCCTTCACTCCTGCTCAAACAAATTTGCCATAACACTGCAAGTAATTGAGAGAAACAATGAAGAGACCACTCCATCATCTTCACGCTCCTCCAAAGTAAATATAACCGATGATATGTAAGTATGCATTGTGGTGTTTGTCTACATTATCTATTGTTTTACCTGAAACAGGTGGTTGCACACTGTGGATGCTAATCCTGGATTGAACACTTGACTTTTAGATATGCTGTGAAAAAATTAAGATCCAGCAAGATTTTGTTCAAGTGTGTGTTGTGGATGCCATGGCCATCAAGAGGCAGGTTCAGTATGACCCTCACACACAAACGACGACAGGCTTTGTGGATCTTGGAGATGGCATTGATGAGACCAATGTGGCAGGTGAACTCCATTTGTTTACGGTTGTTGGTTGACACCCAAAAAATTTTGCTGCAGCGTGTCTTATAGGCATTACATGGGCGAGGTATTAAAGTACTCTGTGTGACAATGAATGGGCATTTATCCAACATCAGCATGTCCAGTCTCCTATGAGCATGTGCCTGTATGACAGGAGCCAACCAGTGCACAACATCTGCCTGATGTTCCTCCCAGGAAAAACACGTTTATTATACATTTCTATGCGAGTAAGACAACATTTGTATTGTTCGTCTCTCTTGTGCAAACAGCCCATTCATTTCTCTGGTGCTTTTATTTTCAGTTATACAGAACTGTAAGATTGGTTTATCACAATGTGTTACTGTTCCACTGCGACTCTGCTGATACTGTATATATCTTTTTTGTACATTATTTGTAATTAAAACAGAATTGGGAAGCCTGCCAGAAATTGACTTCTTCTAACTTTAGTGTTTGTTGTAATTATCTTTATTAATTTCCAAAATTCTAAATAAAAGTATATCATGGCAGCCATTTTACAATGCAGTAAGAAAAAGGAATATACTTAGAAACTAATTACAGAGGGTAAGTTCATCTTAAATATTATATTATAGAAATATTTTAATTTTGGATGGACCTCCTTCTTTGATAGACATGCATGCATTTTCAAAAGATAATTTTCAAATGAGGTGACCTTGTTGCAGTGTTGTGAGCACACTGGAAATAACGTGTGACAGGTTCACCAGGGGACTTGATGTCAAACAGGGTCATAGGACCTCCAGTCCATGTCACATGCAGGTATGTATTATGGTAGTTTTTTTTTTTTTTTTTTTAAATCAAGCGGCGTTGAACAGTTCCCCATCATCATAAAACTAAACCTTCACTTTATTAATCAGAATTGCCAGATTGAGTTACTTATGTGAACTCTTACATTATAGTGCATGAAGGCATCCTATAATGTCTGACAGGGAGTTTTATCATGTGGCCTATTCCAAACCAAGGACAGCTTCATGCCCTTGACCTTGCAGAAGAAGCTTCCTCAAGCCTTCAGCCATTACTCTGACATATCCCATGTGGAGTCCTATAGGACGGTATCGCTCATCCAATCCTAACCCATCCCCACTGTGTTGCTATACCCTGTCTGTCTTTCAAAACCATGTATTTATATCGTGATAATGTCGTTGCAAGGTCTGATCTCTCCAAATAGTACATAAGCATTTTATAAGAGTTTTGTAACACTAAATACAGTGGGGCAAAAAAGTATTTAGTC